>UESW01004768.1:134441-168295 GCA_900491605.1 Calamus simplicifolius | reverse complement strand
TCGCCCCGACATCATCGCGAGAGGCCTCTAAGAGGTCCTGGTCCCCTTCTCGCCACGCCAGCGCTTCCCCTAAGCGGCGGTGTGGGAGGGAGGCAGAGCGCACCGTCTGCATTGCTGCCACCCTCTTCGTCCTCTGAGCCTTCAAGGGAGGAGTCCTTTGATGGACGTATAGCCCGCTGGACTGAGCGTCGGCTAGATGAATATAACCAGCGTCTGGAGGAGCTCAGCCGTAGGATCACCAACCCATCGGAGGCGGATTACGATAGCCATCCACGCTGTCCTGCCGCATCATGGAGGAGCCGATTTCGATCCGATTCCGTCTCCCTCAACTGGACCCGTACGACGGGACCACCGATCTCCTGGACCATCTGGAAAGCTACAAGGTCCTCATGTAGGTCCAGAGGGCAACTGACTCCCTAACTTGCATCGTCTTCTCTGCCACCCTAAGGAAGGCTGCCCGAGCTTGGTACTTCCGCTTGCCACCGCGCAGTATCAACTCCTTCCGATAGCTGGAGAGGGCCTTCCTGGCTCATTTTGTTGTATGCCGGAAGATCCCACGAGTGGCAGACAGTCTATTCTCCGTCCAGCAGAAGAGCGGCGAGTTGCTGAGGGACTTCATCGCTTATTTCAAGGAAGCTACCCTCGAGGTCTACAATCTCGAGGACTCTGTGGCCACCTTGGCCTTGAAGCGAGGGCTCCGCCCCTTCTGCTTTGCCTACTCCCTCGATAAGAAGCCGTCCGGTTCCTACGCCGAACTACTGAGCTGAGCATAAAGTACATCCGCGCCAATAAGGTTGACTCTTCCCGGCATGAGGCGGACGGGAGTTCCAGCAAGAAGCAGACTCGTCCCGAGCCTGTTGAGGCTCGCCCAAGAGGCCCGAGCCTCTCGCCGATCAGACAACTGCCCACGAGCACTTGCTCATAGGGAGGGTCCATTCACTCCCCTGCTCGCCCCTATATCTCACATCCTAATGGAGATCGAGGGTGAGCCATATCTCTAGCGCCCTCCTCCATTGAACCCAAGGACTCTCCGCAACAAAAATCTGTACCGTTGCTTCCACCGGGACCACGACCATGACACTGAAGAATGTCGCCAGCTGAAGAAGGCAATTGAGGACCTTATCCCGCATGGCCATCTGGGGAAGTTTGTTCAGAGAGGTAACTGGAGTGCACCTGGCCCATCAGCACCCCCACCTCCTAAGGTCAGCATCGACAACGCCCCAATCGAGAAGACGGTGGCCATGATCTCCTGGGGGGCAGGCAACGCCTCCAAGAGGCCACGGGGGAGAAGGACTAGATTATGTAATTTTCTTTTCTAAAAGGACCTAGAGGGTGGTGGTTAACAAGAATGATGACAACATCATCGATCCATGACGATCACAAAACACCCTGTAAAAAGAATTTTTAGTTGACAATGGGAGCTCAGTTGATGTTTTGAGTTACGATGCATTCGTTCAGATGAACTTGTCTCCTAGCTCCCTTCGGCCTGTCGCCACACCCTTGATGGGTTTTACGAGAGATTCTGTAAGGGTTGAGAGGGAGATCACTCTTCCTGTCATAGCCGAGATGCCACCGTGTCAGAGCACAATTTTCATGAACTTTCTAGTTGTCCGGGTTCCCCTGGCCTACAACGCCATCCTCGGGAGACCCGGTCTGAACCTTTTAGATGCCATCATCTCCACCAAAAGATTGCTCGTGAGGTTTCCCACCAGCGAAGGAGTCAGGAAGATGCGGGGAGAGCAGAACCCACTGCCATTTTGCTATCATATGGCCCCAAGCCCGTAGGGGGTGGTGTCTGCACTAGCACTAGAATCACTCGACCCCCGAGACTTAGAGAGGAGGGGGGAGCCAGCCGAGCGCCTGCTGACCTTCCCGTTGGGGGACGACCCGACGAGGACCGTCTAGATTGGAGCCCTACTCCCGAAGGAGGCGCATGATCAGCTTCTTGCTTTCCTGCGGGCCACTCTGACGTCTTTGCATGGTCGACATTTGATATACGGGTATATCTGAGGAGGTAATTACCCATCAGCTCACATCAAACCAGGATGTCGGCCCGTCCGGCAGAAGAAGAGGAGCTTCGCCCCCGACCGACAAAAGGCCATTGATGAGAAGGTTCGTAAGCTGGTTGCTGTCAGCCACATCCAAGAGGTCCACTACCCCAACTGGCTAGCCAATGTCATAATGGTTCGCAAGGCCAACGGGAGCTGGAGGATGTGCGTGGACTTCACTGATCTCAACAAGGCATGCCCAAGGATAGCTTCTCATTGCCTCAGATTGACCAGCTGGTGGATACCACATTCGGTCACGAGACTCTCAGTTTCATGGACGCCTTCTCCAGATACAACCAAATCAAGATGGATCCTGCGGACGAGGAGGCTACCTCATTTGTGACCGAGAAGGGCATATACTGTTACAAGGTAATGCCGTTCTGATTGAAGAATGCTGGAGCCACTTATCAGAGGCTAATGAATAAGGTCTTTGAGGACCAAATCGGGCGCAACATGGAGGTGTACATGGATGACATGCTAACCAAGAGTACCCATATGCTGACTTTGCGGAGACCTTCAACAATCTCCGTCGGTACCAGATGAGGCTGAAACCCGCAAATATGCTTTCAGAGTGACGACAGGCAAGTTTCTGGGCTTCATGGTGATGCAGTGGAGGATCGAGGCGAACCCAGATAAGATCTAAGCCATCCTTAACATGAGGCCTCCGGCAATCAAAAAGGAGGTGCAGCGCCTAACTGGGAGGATAGCAGCCTTGAGCTATTTCTTATCAATATCAGCAGAGAGATGTCTTCCTTTCTTCAAAGCATTGCGCAAGGTCAACGGCTCCGAGTGGACGAAGGAATGTCAGAAAGCTTTCGAGGAATTGAAGAAATTTTTATCCACACCACCGTTGCTATCTAAGCTGAGGGGAGGGAAGGAGCTCTTTCTTTACCTTGCAGCCTCCTCCGAGGCCGTCAGCTCCGTGCTTGTTCGTATGGATACCGACGGGACGCAGAGACTAGTTTACTACACCAGTAAGATGCTTCATGATGCGGAAACCAGGTATTCCAGAACCAAGAAGATCATTTTTGCCTTGATCATCTTCGCTCAGCGCTTTAGGCCCTATTTCCAAGCCCATCCGATTGTGGTGCTCATGGACCAACCCCTCCGGACGATATTGTCCCGTCCTGACACTTCCAATCGGCTGACAAAGTGGGCCATCAAGCTAGGGGAGTTTGACTTATCCATCCGGCCGAGGTTTGCAATGAAGTCCCAAGTGCTAGCCGATTTTTTGGTCGAGTGCACCTGGGCCAAGGAGCAATCAGAGGAACCACACTTGGAGTCCCCCATGGTGGCAGAGGTAAGAGAAGAAGACTGGATCCTTCAAGTAGACGTCGCATCCAACTCTCAGGGGAGTGGAGCCGGGCTTATTCTCGTGAGCCCCGAGGGAGAGGCAGTGGCATATACTCTCCAATTCCTTTTTCCCACCACCAACAACCAAGCGGAGTACGAAGCCTTGCTGGCGTAAATAAAGCTAACCAAGGAATTCGGAGCAAGACATCTTAGGGCTTTCACTGACTCTTAGCTTGTCTATGGGCAAGTTGCTGGGGAGTATGAGGCCCAACATCCCACCATGTCCCGTTATTTAAGTAAGGTCCAATCCCTAGCCTCCTATTTTGCTTAGTTTCGTGTTAGTTACATTCCTAGAGGAGAGAACGCCCGAGCTGATGCACTGTCCCGATTGGCCACTTCGATCGATGAGACCTTGGGAAGAACGTATGTGGAGGCATCTGGAGGTCCCAAGCATCGAAGCCACATAAGAGGCCCTACCGGTCGAACAGGAGCCCTCTTGGATGGACGCTTACATCCGGTACCTTACCGATGGCGCCCTTCTCGAAGACCTTGCTGAAGCCAAGCTGCTCAAGCGACGAGCCCTAAGTTTTTGATAATGGACGAGCGACTCTACCGAAGGTCTTTCTCATACTCGGCCCTCAGTGCGTTGGCCCCACAGAAGTTGATTACATCCTACGAGAAATCCATGAGGTATTTGTGGGAGTCATGTAGGGGATAGAGCACTGGTATACAAAGCCCTACACTAAGGATACTACTGGTTAACAATAAAGGAGGACACCGCAGAGCTAGTTCGAAAGTGTGATAGCTACCAACGATATGCCAATGTCCAGCGGCAGCCGACCTCTCAGCTGAGCCCCCTGGCCTTTTGCTCAGTGGGGGATGGACATCCTAGGACCGTTTACCCTGGCCTCTGGCCAGCGCATGTTTTTGTTGGTAACTATCGACTACTTCACCAAATGGATCGAGGCCGAAGCGCTGGCTAAGATCACCGAGGGCAAGGTAAGATCCATTTTCTAGAAATCTATAATCTGTCGGTTTGGACTACCGCATACCCTCGTCACCGACAACGGTCGGCAATTCGACAACACACCCTTCAGAGGATTCTGCACCGAGCTGGGCATCCATCAGCGGTTCACCTCTATCAGTCACCCTCAGACCAATGGAGCGGCCGAGATGATGAACCGCATCATCCTCCAAGGACTCAGGGCGCTGTTGGACGACTTCAAAGGAAGATGGGTAGAGAAACACCCCAACGTGCTGTAGGCCTACCACACGACACCGTGGGCTCCGACGGGGGAAACTCCTTTTAGCCTTATCTTCGGGTCCAAGGCTGTCATCCCTGTGGAGATCGGCATCCCAAGTCCCAAATGGAGTCATACGATGAGGAGGATAACTCGAGCCAACTGCAAGCCAACCTTGACTTCGTGGAGGAGGTACGTGACCGAGCGCAACTCCGGATGGCTACCTACTGATAGCGAACCGCCAGGTATTATAACGCTCGCATCCATCTCAGAACATTCTTGCCAAAAGACCTAGTCCTCAAACGGGCTGAAGTCTCGAAGCCGACAGAAGGAGACAAGCTATCACCAAATTGGGAAGGACTCTATCGAGTCACCGAAGTCCTCCATCATGTAGCATACCGAATCGAATGACTGGATGGGAAGTCACTCCCTCGGACCTGAAACTCTGACAACCTCCATCGGTATTACCAGTAATGTACCCCTTTTTTATTGGGTTAGGTATTTGCATTCTTTTGGACTCACCTGTCCCGTATTCAATATTAATAAAATATGTTCGAGTAACTCATCTTCCCAGCTAAAAGCCCGAGGCCAGCTAGGCACTTCAAGCCCGATGTACTATCGGCACTCAAAAGCCCGAGGCCAGCTCGACGCTTCAAGCTCGATATACCATCGGCACTCAAAAGCCCGAGGCCAGCTCGGTACTTCAAGCCCGATGTACCATCGGCACTCAAAAGCCCGAGGCCAGCTCGACACTTCAAGCCCGATGTACTATCGGCACTCAAAAGATCGAGGCCAGCTCAGCACTTCAAGCCCGATGTACCATCGGCACTCAAAAGCCTAAGGCCAGCTCGATACTTCAAGTCTATTGTACCATCGGTACTCAAAAGTCCGAGATCAACTTGGCACTTCAAGCCCGATGTACCATCGGTATTCAAAAGCCTAAGGCCAGCCTGGCACTTCAGACCACTGTACCATAAGCACCGAAAGCTCGAGGCCAGGTCGGCACCAAGGCCCTGTCTCGATTAGCGCGGGGAGTACAAGGTCGACTACGCTGAGGAACGATTTCGAACCATTCTGGAGTCCCGATGGCAGTTCGAGGCTTGCACCTGTGCGTTGACCTCGGGTTCACTGAGGGAAGCTCCGAGTTCAACCTCAGCATCTCTACTAGGGTCCGCCCTATGTCTTTCAAATAGGTGATGCCAAATATAAAAAATAATGTAAAAAGACAAACTGAATCCAGAATCCTTTTAAAATGATGGAGAATCATAAGAAGAAACAGAAAAGGATGGATAAACAAGTTTAAGAGAACACTGTAGGATAACCGAGAGAATTCTGAAACAAAATCAAATCTCAATAAGCACATCCGAGATCTTGTGAAGGAAAAACATGTTAAACAGAAAGATATAGATAAACATGCCTAGAGATCTGTACAGGATAATTGGGAGAATTGAAACAAAATCAAATATCATTAAGAATAACAGAGAGATCTAGTAAGGAAAAGAAAAGCACGTTAACAGACTAGTGCAAAGAATGCTAACAGGTTAGTGTAACAGAATGCATCAAACTGTGAATTAAGTGGTGGGAGCTACCAGACCACAAGATGCTTCGTTGCTGTGTGAAAGGCTATGTTGAAAGGATGTAGAGCCACAGGCAGGAGATTTAGACTGCATGAGGAAACCAGTAAGCGAAGCAACAATGTCAGTGCATTAAAACCATTTGGCTCAAGAAACCAAATTACAACGAAATAATTAACGGATTCGCTGAATCCTATTAATTCCATCCGTATCCATACACCAAAAAAGGGTCCAGACTCACGGAACCCATGGATATTACTACTTTTCCCATAAGAATCGCATGAAGAATAGCAGCCATACAGACCATGTCTTATATTCAAATAAAAGATGACAACTCTCTTAAAATAGCAAACTCAGAAATTGAAAAACTAAAGAAAAATATGAATAAAAAATTTATATTTCATGAGAAGGAGGAGATGAATCACATCAAAGCGTGTGCAAAAGATCAGATTAATGATTTGCCAAAATTCTTTCGTTTTTCAAAATAACACAAACCAAACAACTCGTGAGATTTGGAGCACAAAGAAAAGGAGAAAAATGACGAAACTTGAAAGAAATTGGATTTTGCCCATCAAGAATAAGGAAAAATCCAAAATCCAGGGAAAAAAAAAATCAGCCTTTAAGAAAAAGAGAATAAAAAAATAAGTTTTTTTCTTCACAAACAGACCAGATGGAAAGATTGCTTCGCAGGAGGGAGTAGGAGAACCAAATACATATTTCGATAAAAAAACATATTAAAAAGCACACGCCAAGAAGACGCGCACCTCGAATTGTAGGCCCTGAGGAGCAACGAGTTCAAGAACTCCAGCAATCCAAGATCCCAAGCGAGCGATGAGAACTGGGGTGCTGAGGCGGCCGGGGGACCGAGAGAGACGGCAGTGAGCGATGACCGAAGGAGGCGAGCGAGTAGGAGGACCAAAAGAAAACAAATTGAGAGAAGCAAGCTAGAGAGGAGAGAAAAACTGGCGAGAGGAGGGGGTAATCGTGGAATGGACCAGCGAAAAAAAAACATAAAAATATCGAGTCCGAGCGGACGCGCGCACGTTAGGAGGAGTGCGCAGGTTACGCCAAGCGGTCTGCTGCGGCCTTTGAGCTTTTTTTTTCACTGTGCATTACTGGAATGAAAACGTCTTTGTACATCGTTTCGGTGCAGCAAGTTCTATGTGGGCTGCATTACCTCTTATAAATGATCCATATAGATTTTACATGACTAATAATGCTACGACAGATTAATTATGTTTAGATTCATCATATATATGAGAAGCTAACTCTATCGTCGATTGGATAGCTACGTGGATCGCTCATCATTCGATCTTGGTATTGATTATCGAATGACTCCTACCTCATGATACTCTCTCAAATCCTATATTTTGATATATGGGGCATATCTTACTTTAAATTGATATGGTTGTTCGTTTGAAAAAAAAAAAAAAAAAAAGCATCCATCATCCAAGCACTTGGATTCGATCGATTAAAATATTCTTAGACTTTAAAATTTTTGTAATTAAAAAAATCCATTTTTTATCAGTTGTTGCTTGCCAGTTAGCTCATTTGAGAACAGGTCATTTCTCCAAGAAACCTAATTGGAATGGTACCGTTATTTCTCAAGAACATAAGAGCAGCAGTACCTAATTTCATTAAGGATTAAAATATTTAAATCACTTGTGTAATTCTCACCAGGGCTCAATATGTAGGTCAGAATCTAAAACCATTAGAGAATTAGCCATCTAATATTGAAACCCACACCGCGTATAAAATGCAATGCCCCCTTGAATTAAAAGTTCATGGTGAGTCGGTGGGGCCCGGCCTTGGCGATACGTTCGGGCAAGAGGAGCCCGACGCTACGACAGGTTATCCATGACATCATGTTCCACGTTGGCAGCGGCTCATCACCGCTAGGGGTGCAATTTGGACCGAGTTCAACTCGAATTCGGCCCACGAAACCTGATTTGCAGCAGTACTTAAACTCTAATTTGCTTAATCCGAACCCAAGGATTCTGATTGAACCCGGATCGATTTGCAACTTGGGCCGGATTAGGGTTGCAGTTAATCCGAACCTGAGAAAACCCGAACCCGCAAAGCCACAAGCAACAGACTCACTAGTATTATGGAAGTGATGATTTAGCCTTGTTTGTTAGGTTTAAAGTATGTAGAGATGACAATAGTTTTATGGAAGTGATGATTCTTGGTAGAACATTCCATCAGAATCTTCATTATCTTTTAAAATGAGCACTATACCTTTAAACATTTCATTTTATCATGTAATGTTGGTGGGCCAAACTAATATCTTTATTATTTTTAATTATCTTCTTTGAGACATTTGTAACTTCTAATATGAAGTTTGCCAAAATTTTATGAAAGCATCTGGGAAGAGGTGATGAGCAGAAAACTAAAACATCTAGGAAAGGGGTGATGAGTAAAAATTCAGAGAGCTTTGGATGGCGAATGCAGTCTCGCTACTTGGAAAACATCTCTCATACCAGACTTATGTGGTCTTCTAACTGGCTCTTTATATCGTCTCAATATTTTCTGCTTCCGAAGGATAAAGGTGACTTCATCAATGCATATATATGGTGGCTATTTAAATATTATGAAAAATTTGGATTACTTTGGATATGTTTGGTTTAAGATATACTTTTTTTTAGTCTTATGTAAAAGATGTATATTTTAGACATGTAATTTGAAATGTGAAGCTTGTTTGTTTCAAACTTTAGCTTGTTTGTACAATGTAAAGCTTATTTGTTTCAAACTTTAGCTTATTTGTGCAATGTTAAGCTTGTTTGTTTCAGATTGTCATATATTTTTTTTCTATCAACCCGAAACTCAACCCGAATCCGATTTTTAAAATAGGGTTAGGGTTGAGGTTTTACAAATAGGATTAAGGTAAGGTTATGGTTGACATTTTACAAATAGGGTTAGGGTTAGGGTTAGGGTTAGGATTGAGAAAAATCCAAGTTTCATGAGCCCGAGTTACATCCCTAGTCATGCCGTTGGGGGCCGCCCTCCAAAGTGGCGTCGTCCCCGCCTTTTCCTCCTCTTTTTTCGCTTTACTTTTTTTTTTTTCGTCTGTGATTTCTATTTCTTGGCTCGCCGCAGAATCCTCGTGGGGCGTCACCCGCAACCGCCTACTATTGTTTTAAGCCTTCCATCATTCATTGTTCCCCATAAAAAAAAAATAAAAAATTATAACAAAGCCCCTTAATTTGATCAATTTAGACTTGAAAAAAGAAACACCTCAAAACTTCAATTTTATAACACAAACATCAATTCTATCCATCTCCAACGAATGGCACTAATATTTAATAATTATAAAATATTTTTTTAATAATATTAAAATTATTCTTAAAAGTTAATTTAAAATTTAGATTAAAATAAAACTATCTAATATTATAAAAATAATTTAACTTTTAATACTCAACTTAACTCAAGTCAATTCATCTAAGCTTTTTTTCAACTATAGGAGATGGACTATATAAATCTACTTCCTTAGTTCTGCTCTATTTAAAATCAAATTAACATTTAAATTATAATATACTATTTTTTAATTATTTTTATTTATATTAATTTTTTAATATAATAAATTTTTATGTACTAAACGAAGCTTCAAAATTTTTGAACCTTTTAGGACAAGCGTATTAAATGAAAATGGCTAAAGCTTAGAAGGTGCTGTATTTTCTTTTGGATACAAAGAAAAGATTATTATATTTTGAAAAAAGAAAATATAATAAATTGATGTTTTTTTAAAATCAAGTATACTTTATTAGGATGAAAATAATCCTGCAATTATATTTTCTTATAGGAGATGATTGCCAAGCACCGAGAGAAAGCAATGTTGACCGTGATTTACTGAAGTAATGGTTTTATATAAGTTGATTTTATAGTAAAAAAGTGAGGAAGGTGAAGAAGAAAATATCAAAGATAAGATAGTATTAATAATTTAATTAGTTAATTACATGTGAATGGTAAAAGAGGTGCATTCTTTACCATGAATGGTAGTATTTCTTAGATGTCTCGAAAAGGCGAGAAAGAATATTTTTAAAATTAATAAGGACTTAAGTGTAAAAACATTTTAATATTTTATACATAAGAGAACGCACTATTTTTTAATATTAATTTAGTAGTGAGAAAGTAAAGGTTGACACATGCAACCCTGCCACTCGAGTCTTAACATAGAATTATTTTTAGTATAATTTCTAGACCGAGGCGAGGAATATGCATAAAAGGCCATGGTCTATTTAATAAAAATGTAAAATGTTGAGCGGTAAAATCGCTATGCATCAATAATCGTGTTCATGGCTAAGGCTAGCCTTGATTCCTACCCGCTGTGCAACACTCGCCAGAGATAAATCAATCTCGGTAGGTCGGAGCGCCCTAGCCCTCACCGAGCCAAGGGTTCCCAAGGCGCGAGCTATCATCTCTCGGCCCCTCGAGCCGAGCTATCGTCTCTCGATCCCTCCGGTCGAGCTATCGTCTATCGTCTCTTGGCCCCTCCGGATGAGCCATCGTCTATAGTCTCTCGGCCCCTCGAGCCGAGATATCGTCTCTCGGCTCGTCCATCGTCTCCCGACCCTTTTAGCCGATCTCTTCTATCACTCGGTCTAACCCGAGCGATACCTATACCTCTACGGAATTCGGTGCGGGAAAGCTTAAAATAGTAAGATTCCAAACGGGAATCATATCTGAAAGTGGCCTAGAGCCCTGGAGCCTATGCCCCCACCAAATCTCGAGATGCCAACAAGCTCTCTCAGCCGTCGATCCTCTAACTAACCAAATACGAATCCTACCGATCTCATAACGAACTGGATTCGGATCTCAACGGCCTTCGGACCCATGACGCTCCCAAGCAACCAGGTGATCCTCTATAAATACCACAACCTCAGATCCCCTCAGGTATGCCATCTCTTATGTGCACACTCGCTCACTGATTCTCTCTCCCGCTCTCTGCCTTTGCTTCCGTCATTACCGCTCTGCTCAGAGCCCTGGGAGAGACTTTTCAGCGAGAGCCTTCTCCTCATTTTATTGAGTATCGATCTCCACTGACTTGAGCATCGGAGGGTCTTCCGCAGAGGGCCACCCCCAACGCCTCTCACGTGAGGACTGTTTTGCAGGTCCGCCCATGAGGGAGCCCATCTCGAAGCCCGAACGCACCCGAGTTGGAGAACAAGATTTCAGCAGCAACAAATTGGCGCTAGAGGAAGGGCCCTCAAGTCCCTAAAAACTTGTGATCCGGGAGACAAGGATCTCAGTCTGCAAGAAAACTCCTCCCATGGCCAACTGAAAAAAGGCTACCTCCGAAGCCGAGATCAGGTCGCCTCTCAAAGGCTTGATCCAAAGAGCAGTATCGCGCAGCCACCACCGCCAGTCGAGACTCCATCGCCACCGGCGGCCCGGTGACCCAAGACCAATTTGCCTTACTGGTCCGATAGGTCCAGGCCCTGGCCCACCTGATTCAGGGGTGCTCCGAAGCCCCCCGTTTGGTGCTCCTGCTCCTCACCCTTCTGAGGAGAATGCAACCCCCGCTCATCCAGCGATCTCTTCTTCCAGCCCGCATGGGGTTGCGGACCCCCCTCACCGTCCCAGAGAAGCTGAGCTAGCTCCCCAACGAGCCTGCGTCAAAGATCTCCCTAGATCTCGGCGGGCTCGATCTCTCTCCCCGGTGTATTCTCGCCATGATTCAACACCGTCTCAGTATTCTCCTCGTCCTGCACCTTCTTCTCTTCCTGACGAAGAGATCCATCGCCACGCCCGCTGGCCAAACACGGCATCAACTAGATCTAGGTCTGTGAACTCATTCGCCGAGGGATCCACGCTCGGATACAGTACCGACCTCATTAGAGCAGCGAACGCCGCCTCGACGGCCGAGTCCGAGCTACTGGGCTGACCATCCCCGCCCGAAGGATCGATCCGGGCAACCTCCGATTGGGAAGCCTTTGACCTCTTGGCCTCCTCCAGCAGAATTCTAGCCTGGCCTTCCTCGGATAACTCGGCCAACCCAAGGGCCAGTTTTCCCGAAGCTTTGGTGGAGGAAGCTTCGGCCGCAAGATTCTTACCTTGCCCTATCCCCTCGTCCGAGTTCCTTCCCTCGATCACAGGCACTTGCTCCTCACCTGCAGGCTCCACCAAGGCCTCAGTTTGTTCCAGGAAGAGGTTCTCCAGCCGTAGGCTCCTTGCGAGCCTCTGCCACAGTCGACCCGACGTCGCCGCCACTGAATCCCTCTGGGGGGAGCCCTCCAATGGAAGGCTCATCTTGAGCCTCGACGTTTGCGGTTACTCCCTCCTGTTCTCTTGCCAAGGATAGAGACATCTTCTCGCCCAAAGGCGAGCCCTCAGGGGCACCGAACTCCACTGTGCCAGCCATTGGCTCATCTTCCAAAGGAGGGGCTTCCGGACAAGCCAACGGAGTCTCGTCCGGGCTATCTACTATTTCCACTATTGAAGGACAAGGGATCTCAGCAGTCCACTTTGAGTCCTCCTCTGTTTTCAGCGCCCCCACTGTGGTTACCCCAACCTCCGGTGAGTGCTCTTCGGAGAAGCGAGCCCTCTTTTCAGGCTTGAGTTTCTCTCCACCGCTGCTCTCACTCGGGTGTTTGCTCATTCTTTTCTTTATGTGGCCCAATAGTTCAGACTTCTTGGCTGTGGTGATAGATAACAATCGGTCAGACCAAGATATCTTTGCTCGAGTAAAAATCAATGGAAAAGTAAAAGGACTCACCATGCGGGTCGAGGGGGCTAAGCCCGGCGGCAAAGAGAGCCTCCTCCGACAAAAATCATTAGCCGAAAATGTCCTGCCATCACGAAGGACCTCCAAATCCTCCTCATCCTGTTCAGACAGGGTCGGATGTGCTTCCACATCCCGAACAAAGTTTCCCCATCCCCGGAAAAAATCGGAGCCGATGTTCCCCTCGGCAATAAAGAATCTGACCTTCCACTCCTTTATGGACGATGGTTTGTCTGTTATCATTTTAAATGACCTCCAAGGTCTGATATAAGGCCACTCCGATTTCCTTCCAGATATCAAGTGGAAACAAGCACGAAAGAGAGGAAGAGTTGTCGTTACCTGAATCTGGCTACACATTGAGATAAACCCGATGACGCTGCGCCAACTGTTGGGAGCTACCATCGTCGGGCAAATTATAGAATCTCATGATCTCCTTCACCTAGGGATGCAGGGAAATTGGAGGCCCGCCTTCAGGTTGTCTTCATAAAGAAAGACCCTGTTCTCCAGATCCTACGAAACCCTATGCTCGGGCTCCGGCAATCTCAGAAGAACGTTCGAGGGAATGCCGTACTGTTGACGTATTCTCCCCAAATCCTTGGCGGCAATCTCCAAAGCCATGTCATCGGGGCTCATCATTCTGCTAGTCAAGAGAAACACCGAACAAAATTACAGAGGAACGAAAGGCACTGTGAAGGGGAGCGGCACTGTTTCAACTTTGCTTCCTCCCTAAGGAAACCACATTAAGAGAGAAGATAAGGCGTCTCGACCGAGACGCCCGGAACCGCCATTACAAACGCCGTGAAAATCGGGATTTGCTACATGGCGATTCCCTAACCGTTGCCCCAAAAGAGCCTTACCCACAAAGGCACGGCGGCCGCACGACATTGAATAGGGCATCATTGCGCAGGCTGTTAACTCCGGATCCCTCCATTCAGGTCATGCCACCTGGAATTATACTCCCTATGCCCGAACCTATGCTTCGAACTAGGAAGTGGGGGGCATGTGTTGAGGGGTAAAATCGCTATGCATCAATAATCGTGTTCATGGCTAAGGCTAGCCTTGATTCCTACCCGCTATGCAATACCCGCTAGAGATAAATCAACCTCAGTAGGTCGGAGCGCCCTAGCCCCCACCGAGTCAAGGGTTCCCAAGGCACGAGCTATCATCTCTCGGCCCCTTGAGCCGAGCTATCGTTTCTCGGCCTCTCGAGCCGAGATATCGTCTCTCGGCCCCTCGAGCCGAGCTATCGTCTCTCGGCCCTCAAGCCGAGCTATCGTCTCTCGGCTCCTTCGATCGAGCTATCGTCTATCGTCTCTCGGCCCCTTGAGCCGAGCTATCATCTCTCGGCCCCTCCGGCGAGCCATCGTCTATCGTCTCTCGGCCCCTCGAGCCGAGCTATCGTCCATCGTCTCCCGGCCCTTCTAGCCGATCTCTTCTATCACTCGGCCTAGCCCAAGCGATACCTATACCTCTAGGAATTCGGCACGGAAAAGCTTAAAATAGTAAGATTCCAAATGGGAATCATATCTGAAAGTGGCCTAGAGCCCTGGAGCCTATGCCCCCACCAAATCTCGAGATGCCAACAAGCTTTCCCAGCCGTCGATCCTCTAACTAACCAGATACGAATCCTACCGATCTCATAACGAACTAGATTCGGATCTCAACGGCCTTCGGACCCACGATGCTCCCAAGCAACCAGGTGATCCTCTATAAATACCACAGCCTCAGATCTCTTCAGGTACGCCATCTCTTATGCGCATACTCACTCAATGATTCTCTCCCCCCTCTCTACCGTTGCTTCCGCCATTACCGCTCTGCTCAGAGCCCTGAGAGAGACTCTTCAGTGAGAGCCTTCTCCTCATTTTTGTTGACTGTCGATCTCCACTGACTTGAGCTTCGGAGGGCCTTCCGCAGAGGGCCACCCCCAACGTCTCTCATGTGAGGACTGTTTTGCAGGTCGCCCAGGAGGGAGCCCATCTCGAAGCCCAAACGCGCCCGAGTCGGAGGATAAGATTTGAGCAGCAACATAAAAATTTATAAAACAAAATTGTGGAGAAGATATACACCAAAGTACCTTTTCGTATGAGTTGTTTCTTTAACCTTTCTTTGTTTTCATGATACAAAATATAATACAAAATTATATTATCCTACCTTTCTATTAATTAGAAATCTTTGTATCATGCTTCCAGCAGCAATATATGGATGGTATCATAAATGATGAAAAGTGAAAAGGCATTGAATAGTAGTTTTAGACGAACAAAATTGAAGTTTAATTTTTTAAAAAATATTAAGAAAAGTAAAATAACTATATTTATTGATTAAAATTTATAATTTTCATATAAAGCATGTGTCCCATTCAATGAATACCAAACTTTGAAGGTGTAGAGAAATTTATTAATATGAGAAAATTTTTGAAAAAAATCACTGATTACCCTCATAATTTCATTATCAACCTAACCAAAGGTCTTGTTATGATTTAAAATATTCAAAGACGAAAAATTAAAGTAACGTGGAATGAATCAACTAATAAAAAATTATTAGAAAGGTGAAAAATGCAATTAACATGATAATTACTTTAAAAAAAATGATAAGTGATGAGACAACTATTTCCTATATTATGGGAGTTCTAAGCAAAAAATATCTTAAGTACAGATGCATCATCTTCTGAACCTAAAGAAGCCCTACAGTAATTCATCTAGCATCAAGCATATATAGCAAATATAATTAAATTGGTTAATTTATTTTCACGGCTAAACATTAATACTAATAATGATTTTTTAAAGAAATCTTACATAAAACTCATTGGGCCATCCCTCTTTCTTGAAAAGAATACATATTTTTCTCCAACAAAGTAAGCTTGCCAATTGTGTTATGGTTATTTTATTTTGTGTTATATTTGATATCATGTGCCGGTTCTCAGTCTACAAAAATGTGACTTAGGAATTTGATCTTGAAACCATGTACTCAGACATATTTTTCGCTCATAAAATATGTGAGGGGGAACGCATCTCCCCTGTTTTTTATTTCATTTATGGTAGAACCATCCTTTCCCTTTTTCACCTGTTTGAATGAGTTAAAATTGACAGCAACGAACGCAATTCATGGTCCCTCCTCCACTTAGTACGTTTCTCCATGGAAACTCAGTTCTACCACATGAGCAAGAAAAAGAAAAAAAGAAAAAGAAACAGAAACAGCCGCTATAACCTATAACATACATAAAACTTAGTTGGATCTCCCCATCCACTCACCAACTCAACCCCAGAGAGGATTG
The DNA here is from genome assembly GCA_900491605.1 of Calamus simplicifolius. Classification (NCBI taxonomy): domain Eukaryota; kingdom Viridiplantae; phylum Streptophyta; class Magnoliopsida; order Arecales; family Arecaceae; genus Calamus; species Calamus simplicifolius. Next base: position 152,150 of record UESW01004768.1, on the reverse strand, counting down.
GAGTTATATTCCTGTTCTCTATAAGAAACAGAGGAATATAATTTCACATTTTTATAACATCATTGCAGCACTTTAAACCACGACATACTCGCATACTGATATGGCTGATCCAACGCCGTTAGAGAACCGTGAAGGAAGCTGATAGAGCCCCGCTTCGACCTCCAAGGCCCACCTTGACCTCCTGGTCCATCAACATCCTACCCCGAGACCCCTTTCAGGCTCAGACATATGAACAGTGCCCGGGGTCGGCCATGTATGAACAGTGCCCGGGGTCGGCCATGTATGAACAGTGCCCGGGGTCGGCCATGTATGAACAGTGCCCGGGGTCGGCCATGTATGAACAGTGCCTGGGGTCGGCCATGTATGAACAGTGCCCGGGTCGGCCATGTATGAACAGTGCGGGGTCGGCCATGTATGAACAGTGCCCGGGGTCGGCCATGTATGAACAGTGCCCGGGGTCGGCCATGTATGAACAGTGCCCGGGGTCGGCCATGTATGAACAGTGCCCGGGGTCGGCCATGTATGAACAGTGCCGGGGTCGGCCATGTATGAACAGTGCCCGGGGTCGGCCATGTATGAACAGTGCCCGGGGTCGGCCATGTATGAACAGTGGGGTCGGCCATGTATGAACAGTGCCCGGGGTCGGCCATGTATGAACAGTGCCGGGTCGGCCATGTATGAACAGTGCCCGGGGTCGGCCATGTATGAACAGTGCCCGGGGTCGGCCATGTATGAACAGTGCCCGGGGTCGGCCATGTATGAACAGTGCCGGGTCGGCCATGTATGAACAGTGCCCGGGTCGGCCATGTATGAACAGTGCCCGGGGTCGGCCATGTATGAACAGTGCCCGGGGTCGGCCATGTATGAACAGTGCCGGGGTCGGCCATGTATGAACAGTGCCCGGGGTCGGCCATGTATGAACAGTGCGGGGTCGGCCATGTATGAACAGTGCCCGGGGTCGGCCATGTATGAACAGTGCCCGGGGTCGGCCATGTATGAACAGTGCCCGGGGTCGGCCATGTATGAACAGTGCCCGGGGTCGGCCATGTATGAACAGTGCCGGGGTCGGCCATGTATGCCATGTATGAACAGTGCCATGTGAACAGTGCCATGTGAACAGTGCCATGCAAGTGAACAGTGCCATGCAAGAATGCAAAAAATGACATAGGGGACACGTCTGGCAAGCGCCGTAGCGGTTAGCCATACCCTGCAGCACCCCATGCTTCACGAACAGCAATTAATGCTCTGACTAGTGACAGCACCCCATGCTTCACGGACATCAGTTCCGACACTTCACCCATCAAAGTCATCATTATGGAGCCTCAACCACTCAAGCCAGACAAACTCTTAAGCGTCTATAAAATGGGTAAGAGGGACCCCTGACCAGGTAACACACTCATAACACTCCTAAACGCCCACACAGAGAGACCTCTCTCCTCTCTGGGCCTCTCTCTCTCTTTTTCTCTTTCGAGCTTCCTCAAGCTCACGGCTGATGCCCAGACCACTGACTTGAGCGTCGGAGGGTCCCGCTGGGGCCCCCTCCGGCCCCCGGGACTTGCTTGCAGGCGCGAGGAGCTCACTGGAGGAGACGACCGCACGCTCGAGGCCGGTGATTTGGCGTCATCAGATTGGCGCGCCAGGAAGGGGGGGATCAACGATGCTAGTTTGCAGATCCTCATCCCTTTTTATCAAAACGGTGGATCGTGAAGATGGTGGATTGTGAAGATTTCACCAGTTAAGCTGGGGGGCACCTTCAACGAGCTGAGCAGCAGGAGGCCAGCCTTTCGTTCCATCATCACTATCTCAGACCATTCAAACAGAACATGTTGCCACTCATTCTACAAATCCAAACATTGACGGTGGCTGTCCAAAAGCTCTAGAAGCAACATCTTATGACCACGCAACAGCGAGCAAAAGCTTCTACTCGCCCTTTGGTCACTGCCCAGGCCAGCCATCCTTCATCCTGCTGGGAATCTCCCCAGCAAGAGGTCCAACATCATCAAGCCCATCAGCGACTTAAAGCTCAGAGAGTCACCACTCGCCGCACAAGCAGCCCTCTCTCCTATGGACAGCGACGCAGAGGAAGGTCTGGCCATGGCTCCGGTTCCCAACTCTGCCCCGAGGCATCGGCTCTTCTCCAGACCCGGCGCTAGCGCCTCGGCTTCAGATCCAGCCCCGGAGGCTCCCGTTTTCATGCTCCTGGCACCACATCCCCGAGCGCCAGGCAAGCTTCTCTTCCTCTCTGCCGCATCCCAAGTCCAAGTGAAAGCTCCCAAAGCAGCCACGTCCAGATGCATTACATGCACCCATGCACGTAATGAGACTTCATAGGAGAGAGAAGGACCATGGAAGCTGGAGGGCTCCTTACTTGAATCAATGTCGAGGCTGCCCGAATCCTATAACTCCCAGCAACATCATCTCCTAACCGTCCAACTTCAGCGGACTCTCCCAGCCGCTCATCTCCAACGGCCGTTGGCTGCTCGGGCTTCCCTCGGCGACCTCTAGCTCCCGAGTTCGACTCCGACTCTTGTCCGTGGCTCTGCTCCAGCGTCCCCGGCTCTGGATCCCATCTCTCTCTTCACTGCACTCCAAAGATGGGTCCCCATTTCGGAAAGGAGCTGGTCATCAACCGACTCCAGGCGCCGTCCCAACTTGATTCCCTGGGGGGCAACCAGCGGGCGGAAATGCTGGTGCATCAACCGACTCCAGGCGCACGATCCCCAACTGGTGACTTCCCAACTGATTCCCTGGGGGGCAGACCACCAGCGGGCGGAAATGCTCAAGTCCACATAGGGAAAACAGGGGTGCTACAAGAGCTAAGTACAATGCACCTAAGACAGTTTTCTTTCATTGACACTTAAAAATGTTTTTTCTCTCTTCACTGCACTCCAAAGATGGGTCCCCAGCTTCATTTCGGAAAGGAGCTGGTCATCAACCGACTCCAGGCGCCGTCCCAACTTGATTCCCTGGGGGGCAGACCACCAGCGGGCGGAAATGCTCAAGTCCACATAGGGAAAACAGGGGTGCTACAAGAGCTAAGTACGATGCACCTAAAACAATTTTCTTTCATTGACACTCAAAAATGTCATGCAGGGAAGACCAACCTTGTATCAGCCTTCAAGACAAACCTCGTGTTGGCATTTCAAAAGCCCGCCACACAAAGCCCAGTGTACCACTGGCAGAGCAGTGTGCCACTGGCTCTCAACAACAAAGCCCTGCACTAGCCAGGCACAAAGCCCAGTGTACCACTGGCAGAGCAGTGTGCCACTGGCTCTCAACAACAAAAGCCCTGCACTAGCCAGGCACAAAGCCCAGTGTACCACTGGCAGAGCAGTGTGCCACTGGCTCTCAACAACAAAAGCCCCCCGGTCGGCACCAAAGCCCTGCACTAGCCAGGCACAAAGCCCAGTGTACCACTGGCAGAGCAGTGTGCCACTGGCTCTCAACAACAAAAGCCCTGCACTAGCCAGGCACAAAGCCCAGTGTACCACTGGCAGAGCGTGTACCACCGGCTCTCAGCAACAAAAGCCCGACCCCGGTCGGCACCAAAGCCCTGCACTAGCCAGGCACAAAGCCCAGTGTACCACTGGCAGAGCAGTGTGCCACTGGCTCTCAACAACAAAAGCCCGACCCCGGTCGGCACCAAAGCCCTGCACTAGCCAGGCACAAAGCCCAGTGTACCACTGGCAGAGCAGTGTGCCACTGGCTCTCAACAACAAAAGCCCGACACCCGGCACATGAAGCCCTGCACCAGCCAGGCATGAAGCCCGCCCGTCGGCACATGAAGCCCTGCACCAGCCAGGCGTGAATCCCGATGCCCGTCGGCACATGAAGCCCTGCATCAGGCGAGGATCAGCCACTTGGGAGGTAACGCCCCTTTCGCCTTGCTGGGTAGGCCCGCTTCGTCTCAGGGGCGAGGGGGCATCTGATATGGCTGATCCAACGCCGTTAGAGAACCGTGAAGGAAGCTGATAGAGCCCCGCTTCGACCTCCAAGGCCCACCTTGACCTCCTGGTCCATCAACATCCTACCCCGAGACCCCTTTCAGGCTCAGACATATGAACAGTGCCGGGGTCGGCCATGTATGAACAGTGCCGGGGTCGGCCATGTATGAACAGTGCCCGGGGTCGGCCATATGAACAGTGCCGGGGTCGGCCATGTATGAACAGTGCCGGGGTCGGCCATGTATGAACAGTGCCGGGGTCGGCCATGTATGAACAGTGCGGGGTCGGCCATGTATGAACAGTGCCCGGGGTCGGCCATGTATGAACAGTGCCCGGGGTCGGCCATGTATGAACAGTGCCGGGGTCGGCCATGTATGAACAGTGCCCGGGGTCGGCCATGTATGAACAGTGCCCGGGGTCGGCCATGTATGAACAGTGCCGGGGTCGGCCATGTATGAACAGTGCCCGGGGTCGGCCATGTATGAACAGTGGGGTCGGCCATGTATGAACAGTGCCCGGGGTCGGCCATATGAACAGTGCCGGGGTCGGCCATGTATGAACAGTGCCGGGGTCGGCCATGTATGAACAGTGCCCGGGGTCGGCCATGTATGAACAGTGCCGGGGTCGGCCATGTATGAACAGTGCCGGGGTCGGCCATGTATGAACAGTGCCCGGGGGGCCATGAACAGTGCCGGGGTCGGCCATGTATGAACAGTGCCCGGGGTCGGCCATGTATGATGAACAGTGCCGGGGTCGGCCATATGAACAGTGCCTCGGCCATGTATGAACAGTGCGGGGTCGGCCATGTATGAACAGTGCCCGGGGTCGGCCATGTATGAACAGTGCCCGGGGTCGGCCATGTATGAACAGTGCGGGGTCGGCCATGTATGAACAGTGCTCGGCCATGTATGAACAGTGCCATGTGAACAGTGCCATGTGAACAGTGCCATGCAAGTGAACAGTGCCATGCAAGAATGCAAAAAATGACATAGGGGACACGTCTGGCAAGCGCCGTAGCGGTTAGCCATACCCTGCAGCACCCCATGCTTCACGAACAGCAATTAATGCTCTGACTAGTGACAGCACCCCATGCTTCACGGACATCAGTTCCGACACTTCACCCATCAAAGTCATCATTATGGAGCCTCAACCACTCAAGCCAGACAAACTCTTAAGCGTCTATAAAATGGGTAAGAGGGACCCCTGACCAGGTAACACACTCATAACACTCCTAAACGCCCACACAGAGAGACCTCTCTCCTCTCTGGGCCTCTCTCTCTCTTTTTCTCTTTCGAGCTTCCTCAAGCTCACGGCTGATGCCCAGACCACTGACTTGAGCGTCGGAGGGTCCCGCTGGGGCCCCCTCCGGCCCCCGGGACTTGCTTGCAGGCGCGAGGAGCTCACTGGAGGAGACGACCGCACGCTCGAGGCCGGTGATTTGGCGTCATCACATACTAAACTGGCATGTGCACCCCATGATCTTCCCATTGTCTATTTATTTTACATGCATTTTATTAATATGGTGTCTATCCGTGGAGCCATGTGATTGGGACTGATAGATCGGACATGCAGTGGAAGATAAGATAAAGTTCATGCATGCGTTACAACAGCCAACAAAAAACCATGCAGTGCTCTCATGGCTCCATGCCAAACCTTCTCCTCTTTTTGAGGGAGTGGAAAATATCCACAAAATTGTCAGGGGTCTACAAGACTCTGTGAAAATTGTCAGCCCGAACAGGATGATAGAAGTAGCCACCAATCCAATCTAGATGCGTCACAGATGCAAGCTGCAACCCTTGGTCAATTTGATGTGTCACATGTGGAAAACCACAGGTTTGGGAAGTATTTATTTGTCTCATTCAGCATCAAATGAATGGAAGACAGTGCTAGATGATCCCATTTCTTTCTCAACAAAAATGCCAATAAATTTAGTAGCCAATCCTTTTAATTTATATTTATCATTAGAATAATTAAAATTTTAAATTAAACTAAGAATTATCACTAATAAAATAATGAAGAGATAGAATAAGATGCCATGTGAACGTAAGATGGAGAACCTATGTTCCAAACCGAGTGAAGTGGAGTCAATCTTCTCTTTACAAGTTGAAATTATCATTCTTAATAATTCCAATATTTCTACACTTGCTTAAGGGACTTAACTGTCCACCATATATTTTGATGGTTAAATCATTTTGTCGCATTAATTTTTATATTTCAAACTTCAATTCAAAAGCTTATCTTAATCTATAAAAGAGACTTAAATGCGTGTATTTCTAATGAGCTAAGTTACCTTAATTCCTTTGCTTAAGAGCCTCTCGAAATATAATTGAGTTAACCTAATATATTCTTCTCTTAAGAACCTCTTCTTCTTTAATTTTTTAAGATTATTTTTGGTTGTTAATTCTTGTTTTAAGTGATTGAAGGAATTTGTTAACCTTTCTTACCAACACATTTGATAAAAAAGATCAAGTTGAAGATAAATTATTGTACCATAAAAATCGTTTCATCGCAATTTTAAACAAATAAGCAAATATTATCTTTATATGATATTTACTAATCTTGGTTCAGACATGCTTTTTTTTTTTTTAGATCTAAATTTATTCTTCAATTTTTTTTAAATTGTTAAATTTTTTAATTATGAATAATTTTTAGAACTAAAGATTTTTCTAACCCATGCAATATGGGCCATACATCAGGATATGTGGTGGATTTGGCTCGTCAGCAAAGGAAATTACGCATGATCTTACGTTACTTTTCTTGGTCACGTTCCACTCTTGATTTAGAAAGTCAACCTTGTTTAATAAAGAGATCTTTGTGCGTAATCTAGAGCCGAACCTTATCCAGAGATCACGTGGGAGAAACTGAATTAATGGTGGGAGGGGGTGATGCAATATAAAATATTATGGTTGCTGTCGCTTATATCGGCATTATTCTTTGATGGGGGTTGTTAATTGCCCTGTTACTTTAACAGAGCTTGTGACGACACACCATATGCAACCCACCGAAAGGCATCCATCATCCAAAGCACTTGGATTCGATCGATTAAAATATTCTTAGACTTTAAAATTCTTGTAATTTAAAAAAAAAAAATCCATCTTTTTATCAGTTGTTGCTTGCCAGTTAGCTCGTTTGAGAACAGGTCATTTCTCCAAGAAACCTAATTGGAATGGTACCGTTGTTTCTCAAGAACAGAAGAGCAGTAGTGCCTAATTTCATTAAGGATTAAAATATTTAAATCACATTGTGTAATCCTCACCAGGGCTCAATATGTAGCTCAAAATCTGAAACATTTATAGAATTAGCCGTCTAATATTAAACGCACACCGCATAAGTAAGCTCCTGTTCTTCCTACGGATTCTCACATGGTGAGAATCCGCCATTGTTGACGAAGGAAGGGAGGCGCTGCTCCCTTCCTTCGCCATTGTTGACAGCTGCGGCAGAGTAGACGCCGCAGCTAGTCAAGGAAGGGGGGCACCGACACGCCCCCTTCATATGAGCAAGGGAGGGGCTAACCCTTCCCTTGGCACTATATAAGGAGGGGGGAGCACCTCTCCTTCCCCACGAGCATTCCCCCCCCCTCGGCGCCGGCCACAGGTAAGAGAGAGAGAATGTGAGAGAAACAGAGAGAGAAAGGAGAGGGAACCAAGCCGGTTCACAGCTTGGTTCGGGTTCGGTGGAGTGCACGATGCCTCGCCGGTCCTGGGCATCGGCCAGGGGACCTCACCGGCGGTGGGCAACCATCCGGTGAGGATCTGGTCGGCCGTGGTGGCCGGCCGTGCCACCGGCACGAGTAGCAGCCGCGGCAAGTGACGGGAGAAAAAGAGAGATTGAGAGAGGAAAGAGGGGGAGAGCTCGGCCGCGGCAGCGGTCGGCTCCGGGCCGATCGATGATGGCCGAGCCCTTCCGGGAAGTGGCCGGCGGCGGCCCTGGCCGCTGGCACACGCTTCCCTGTTTCGGACGAAACAGAGGCGGGGCTGAAAGGGGAGTGGGCCTGGTTGGGCCGTTCTCCTTTTGGGTCCTATTGGGCCATCTCGCGAGCAAATTTTAGGCCATGTTTTGAGCCCCGTATTGGGTTGGGAATGGAGAAATAAAAATATGGCCCGATTCGGCGTTGATTCTAATTTCCCGGAACATTTTTATTTTTTCATTCGGGCTTATATATTGGGAGATATTCGAGTCCAAAGTTGGGCCTAGGATTAGACTGGGTAGACCTTAGAGGATGCTTCATTATTCCAATTTTTGAGATTTAATTGTGAAAATTAATGCTGTAGGTAACCAGATGTCCACATAGCTGATTTATAGTTCGGGATTAGCGTACTGAGGTAAGTAAGTCATTTATCATAATTTTTATAAATTATTAAAATAAAAAATTATGTATTTAAATGCTATATTGAGATATATTGCAAAAAATAAGATAAAATGAAATTTTGTTATACAATTGGGTATCTGTTATAATTATATGTGATTACTAATATTTTGCAAAGTAATAGATTATAAATGTGTAAAAATCGAATATTGTGATTATTTGGCTTTGCAAATATACTGGTATTATTAATATATTTTTATGCTATGAATGTACAAATAACTGTGTATGTGATATAAGAAGCTTATGCTCATGATGATATATGATGTGCTACATGCAAATATGATGATGATATGTGTCGTCGCGGTTCTCATATGATGTGAAATGATGTGAAATGCCAAGTAATATGGGACCACCCACCTCCATAGGGGAGATATGTGGAGGACACATTTAGAGGATGTGATGTGATTGGTATATTGCATAACACACACATCTAGAGATGTGTTGTGATTGATTATGATATTTGGTATAACGCTGGTACCAGGACCCTTCCTTTTATGGGACATTAAAGAGTGATACACCAGATGGGTGTTGTAGGGCTGTGAGACACATAAGGAAATAATAATATGATTACAGTGGGTTTGTTTACATTGCATATTTTGGCATTTATTGTATAATTAAGCTTCCAAAGTTATTTGAGCTGATGACATGCATGTTTTGATAACATGATAAATGTATTTGAAATTGGAAGTGTTATACATGAAAGTGTGTTTTGATAATATCTTGAAATGATGAATGATTATATCATATGATAGTAGGCTTACTTATTGAATGTAAGCTCATATAAATCTTACAACGTTTTTCAGAGCCACAGGACTGAAGAATGGGATTTGGGATAGTTGGAGCTTCTATCAGAGAAAATTAAGATCCAACATTTTGTTATAACCCCATTAATTTATGTATAATGGGCATATAGCAAAAACTCATAATTATGGCTTGTACTAAAATGTTTGACTATGAATGACATAGTTGTAATATCCTTCCTTAAATAAATTGGACTGTTACAGGACGCCTTGCATGCCAGGCATGCGGCGGGTTGCCATCCCTGTATCCCACATTGGGTCTGGAGCGTGACAGCGTATAAAATGCAATGCCCCCTTGAATTAAAAGTTCATTTAATCTTCAAACTTAATTTTTTTAGCATTCTGTTGTATAAGATTAATAAAATTTACAAATAATTGATGTGCCACCGTGAGTATATGCACTACTGCTTAAGCTTTGAATAAAGACAAATGTTATTAAAAATGGCACATCAAATATTTTATTAATTTTATCTAACTCTACGTAATAGGGTGCTAGCTAGAAATGCAATATTCTTAAATATGAGAAATCAAATCATAATAATAAAATATTATCAAAATAAATTTTAGATGATAATTAAGGATTAATAGTACATTCTAAGAAATTGCCCATGCTGCCTACTTTTCCACCATAGAGGAAAAGGAAAAGCATGACATACCGGCATATGCTTTAGAGATAAGCAGGAAATTGCAACAGCTTTTATTCATACGTCGCTTTGCATAAAATAATACAAAATGCCATGCGATTCACAGGCATAAACCATAGTCTTTGATGGAAGAATATGTTGTTTTCCCCACTAGGAAAGATTCCTTCATGTCATCAAATCTAACCTTTGTAGTCTGAGATGATATTGGAAGATAAAAAGAAAAAAAAGAAAAAGAGTACACTAATATCCTGTTAGCCACCCTAAGAAGCAAAGACCACAAGCAATGTACGAGTGGTAGGAGGTGGAAAAATGTCGTCATTTGCCATCGGGATCCTTCTTTTTCCCAAGTGCTGAAAACCGTGGACCTTCAGCCTGCCTTCGTGTTCTCTTCCTTTCCTCGGTACTGAATAATAAAGTTGTTGTTTGAGAAGTTGCTACGTAGTTCACTGATGTTGATACACCTCCCACCTTCTGCTTGGATCAATTACAATAAAGCAACTAATAAACATCTTTTGCATTTAATCATTCAAAAGTAACATGATATTTATCAAAATAAAAAAAAGTTGTTAATGTCATTTTAACTGCTCCTAGAGATCCTTGACTCATTGGATGTAGGAATTAAGAATAATACAATGGAAGCATCATTCAGATTCGTATCAACAATATAACACATAACGTTAAAGTAATGGGATAATAATATTTGGCGTTAGAAGCAATTTTTTTGTTTGATCGTTTATTCTCAGCCAGAACCATTTCTAAAGGATCGAATAATCTCTGATTTAAATAACTTAACGGATAAACGAATAAATGGTCGTGATTGGATAAATGACTGGGACGATATCCTCTGTCCTATTCAATTTATTTGTTTCATCTCTGTTAATTTTAATATAATATATTTAAATTATATATATATTAAAAAATTTTAAAAATAATATATATATTATTGCTGCTGAAATACGTCCTTCGAATCGGACGCGAAGGAGCTTCGAAATGGACTCCCTTCTGGGCGGACCTGCAAGACAGTCCTCACGCGAGAAGGCGTTGGGGGTACTGGCCCTCTGCGGAAGACCCTCCGACGCTCAGTCAGTGGAGACCAGCAATCAACAAATATGGAGAGAAGGCTCCCTGAGGAAGAGTTCCTCTGAGCTCTCGTGAAAGCTTTTATGGCGGAGTGTGAGAACTGTAAATGAAAAATGGGTGTAGAATAGCCGTACATGAGAGGCTTGAGGGTGGTAGTATTTATAGGCGGTCACCTGACTTCTTGAACGTGCTCTGGATGAGGTCTGAAAGTTGTTGGGATTCGAAACGGATTCGAATCAGGTTGTTACATGGTTGGTAGGATCCGTATCTGGTTAGTTAGAGGATCGACGGTTGGGAGGCGGGGAGCTGGCCGATGGCTCGAGACTCAGTGGCTGCGTAGTCCCTAGGCCACTATTGTAGGTCCTAGGCCACGTCTTGGCATGATTCCTTGTTTGGAATCTTATTCTGTTACAGTGAATTTGAACTCTCCTGCGCCAGATTCCGCAGAGGTCTGAAGTAGCTCGGATCGGATGGCCGAGAAATGGTCTGGCCTTGATGGCAGAAGCATAAGAATAGCTCGGGTTGCAAGACATATTGGCCGAGGCATGTTGGCCGAACTATGCTGAAGCTGGCTGATGCTGAGGCTGGCCGAGCTATGTTGGCTGAGCTATGCTGAAGCTGGCTGAGGTTGAGGCTGGCCGAGCTATGATGGCCGAGCTATGATGGCCGAGCTATGTTGGCCGAGCTATGCTGAAGTTGGCCGAGGCTGAGGCTGGCCGAGCTATGATGGCCGAGCTATGTTGGCCGAGCTATGCTGAAGCTGGCTGAGGCTGGCCGAGCTATGATGGCCGAGCTATGTTGGCCGAGCTATGCTGAAGCTGGCTGATGCTGAGGCTGGCTGAGCTATGTTGGCTGAGCTATGCTGAAGCTGGCTGAGGCTGAGGCTGGCCGAGCTATGATAGCCGAGCTATGTTGGCCGAGCTATGCTGAAGCTGGCTGAGGCTGAGGCTGGCCGAGCTATGATGGCCAAGCTATGTTGGCCGAGCTATGATGAAGCTGGCTGAGGCTTGAGGCTGGCCGAGATATGTTGGCCGAGCTATGTTGGAGTTGGCTTGAATGAGAGCGCCAAAGGCATGGCTCGGCATAAATGAAGCGGGGCTTAAGTGCCGAGGCATGCTTTCTCCTTTCTTTTTATTCCATTAAATACTGGCCAAGTCATTATGACCGTTTCTGCACCATTAAATGCTCCGGCCTATTGACTTGACTGTCGGATATTAATGAGGGGGCCCTTGGGAGAACCCACGCATATTACGTGGCCCTTTTTCCCTCTTGTTCTCTTTCTTCATTATGACGAAACGCTTGTTGCTAGAATGTTGCGCCAGCTGGCCAGCTGGCAAACAGGGCATTTGGATTGGGCGCGACCTCATCGCCAATGTGAGCGATCAATAATGTAATGATGATTTTACCCCTCAACACATGCCCCCACTCCCTAGTCCAAAGTATAACTTCGGATAAAGGGAGTAGAATTCTGGAGCAATCTTATTGGGGAACATGTCATTCGATCCTCTGTAGAGGAAGTGTTTATCTCTGTGTAGGTTAGAGAAAGGCCTGGGCGGCCCTCTTGTTGAAGTAAAATAAGGCGATTTAGTTGCGCTAGAGTGTCCGAGAGATTATCCGGCTGGGACGAAGCTTTAGTGCTGTATCACTCAGATTGGCCGAGTAAAAGATGCACTCTGGCTCTGGCCGAGGCTTTTGATAGTAAGAGATGCACTCTGAAAATTTATTACTCGGTCATTGCCGAGCCTTTAGAGATTTATTACTCGGTTGTTTATGAGTCTTTAGGAAATTTATTACTCGGTTGTTGCCGAGCCTTTATGATTATATTACTCGGTGTTGCCGAGCCTTTAAATAATAAATTACTCGGTGTTGCCAAGCCTTCCCAAGATGCTACTCGGTTGTAACTGAGGCTTCCAAATAATAAATTACTTGGTATTGCCGAGCCTTCAAATAATAAATTACTCGGTGTTGCCGAGCCTTCCCAAGATGCTACTCGGTTGAAATAATAAATTTCAACAGATTTGTTACTCGGTTGTTGCCGAGCCTTCAAGAATTTATTACTCGGTTGTTGCCGAGTCTTTAGGAAATTTATTACTCGGTTGTTGCCGAGTTTTCAAGAAATTTTCTACTCGGTTGTTGCCGAGCCTTTAAGAAATTTATTACTCGGTTGTTGCCGAGCCTTCAAGAAATTTGTTACTCGGTTGTTGCCGAGCCTTCAAGAAATTTATTAATCGGTTGTTGCCGAGCCTCAAGATTATATTTTACTTGCGTTGCCAAAGTACGGAGACCGTTACTTGGTTGTAGCCGAGCCTTCAAGATTATTTATTACTCAGTTATTGCTGAGCCTTAAAGAAATTTGTTACTCGGTTGTGTCGAGCCTTCAAAAAATTCAAAAAATTTATTACTCGGTTGTTGCCGAGCCTTCAAGAAATTTGTTACTCGGTTGTTGCCGAGCCTTCAAGAAATTCAAGAAATTTATTACTCTTTTGTTGCCGAGGCTCTAAAATTTATTACTCGGTTGTTGCCGAGTCTTTAGGAAATTTATTACTCGACCGAGTCTTCAGGAAATTTATTACTCGGTTGTTGCCGAGCCTTCAATATTATATTTTACTTGGTACTGCCAAGGTACGGAGATCGTTACTAGGTTGTAGCCGAGCCTTCAAGATTATATTTTACTTGGTGCTGCCAAGGTACGGAGATCGTTACTCGGTTGTAGCAGAGCCTTCAAGATTATATTTTACTTGGCGCTGCCAAGGTACGGAGATCGTTACTTGGTTGTAGCCGAGCCTTCAAGATTATATTTTACTTGGCGCTACCAAGGTCCGGAGATCGTTACTCGGTTGTAGCCGAGTCTTCAAGATTATATTTTACTTGGTGTTGCCAAGGTACGGAGATCGCTCGGCCCGGCCGAGGATTTATACCTGCTTCTCATTGTAACTTTCAAGGAGAGTTATAAAAATTTCGCAGGCATTTTAAAAACTGAATTTAATTCAATGAATAAAAATGGGTCTAGAAAGAGCATACTTTTATGGATGAATTTATTACTCGGTTGTTGCCGAGCCTTCATAAATATATCACTCGGTTTTTGGCAGAGGATTTGGAAATTTATTACTCGGTTGTTGCTGAGGCTCTGAAAATTTATTACTTAGTTGTTGCCGAGTCTTTAAAAAATTTACTTAGTTATTGCCGAGCCTTCAGAAATATCCGAGTCTTTAGGAAATTTATTATTCGGTTGTTTCCGAGTCTTTAGGAAATTTATTACTCGGTTGTTGCCGAGCCTTCAGTTGCCGAGTCTTCAGGAAATTTATTACTCGGTTGTTGCCGAGCCTTCAATATTATATTTTATTTGGTACTGCCAAGGTACGGAGATCGTTACTCGGTTGTAGCCGAGCCTTCAAGATTATATTTTACTTGGCGCTGCCAAGCTACGGAGATCGTTACTCGGTTGTAGCCGAGCCTTCAAGATTATATTTTACTTGGCGCTGCCAAGGTACGGAGATCGTTACTCGGTTATAGCCGAGCCTTCAAGATTAATAACAAACTTCCTCCGGCTTTTAGCCGAGGGTTCTGATATGTCACTCGGTCTTGGCCGAGGTTTCAGATAAATAGGAGATGCACTCCGGCTCTGGCCGGGGCTTCTGATAATAAGAGATGCACTCCGGCTCTGGCCGGGGCTTCTGCACTTCGGCTCTAGTCGGGGCTTTCGGTAATAAGAGATGCACTCCGGCTCTGGCCGGGGCTTCCGATAATAAGAGATGCACTCCGGCTCTGGCCGGGGCTTCCGATAATAAGAGATGCACTCCGGCTCTGGCCGGGGCTTATGCACTTCGGCTCTGGCCGGGGCTTTCGGTAATAAGAGATGCACTCCGGCTTTGGCCGGGGCTTCCGATAATAAGAGATGCACTCCAGCTCTGGCCGGGGCTTATGCACTTCGGCTCTGGCTGGGGCTTTCGGTAATAAGAGATGCACTCCAGCTCTGACCGGGGCTTCCGATAATAAGAGATGCACTCTGGCTCTGGCCGGGGCTTATGCACTTCGGCTCTGGTCGGGGCTTCCGGTAATAAGAGGTGCACTCCGGCTCTCTGGGGCTTCCGATAATAAGAGATGCACTCCGGCTCTGGCCGGGGCTTATGCACTTCGGCTCTGTCCGGGCTTCCGGTAATAAGAGATGCACTCCGGCTCTGGCCGGGTCTTCCGATAATAAGAGATGAACTCCGGCTCTGGCCAGGGCTTATGCACTTCGGCTCTAGCCGGGGCTTCCGGTAATAAGAGATGCACTTCAGCTCTGGCAGGGGCTTCCGATAATAAGAGATGTACTCCGGCTTTGGCCGGGTCTTATGCACTTCGGCTCTGGCCGGGGCTTTCGATAATAAGAGATGCACTCCGGCTCTGGCCAGGGCTTATGCACTTCAGCTCTAGCCGGGGCTTCCGGTAATAAGAGATGCACTCCGGCTCTGGCCGGGGCTTCCGATAATAAGAGATGCACTCCGGCTCTGACCGGGGCTTATGCACTCCGGCTCTGGCCGGGGCTTCCGGTAATAAGAGATGCACTTCGGCTCTGGCCGAGGCTTCCAATAATAAGAGATGCACTCTGGCTTTGGCCAGGGCTTATGCACTTCGGCTCTGGCCGGGGCTTCCGATAATAAGAGATGCACTCCGGCTCTGGACGGAGCTTCCGATAATAAGCGATGCACTCCGGCTCTGACCGGGGCTCGGAGATCAGGGACTCGGCCTAGCCGAGGTTTGGAGATAAAGGCTCGGCCTTGCCATGGTTCGGATAGGAGGACTCGACCCTACCGAGGTACGGAGATCAGAACTCGGCCCAATCGAGGTTCAGAGATTTCCCTACTGATGATATCCGTGGAGGTTGTCTGAATTCCACGTCCGAGGAATAGATTTTCCGTTCTGATCCTGGAGCTTGTAGGTGCCAGGTTCGATGACTTCCGTCACTTGATAGGGGCCTTCCCAGTTCGGAGCCAGCTTTCCTTGCTCCAGCGGTTTGGAGATGGATGCTCTCCGGAGGACAAGATCGCCGGACGAGAAAGATTTCTCTTTGACTCTGGAGGCGTGAAAGCACCGCGGAGAGGGAAGTCCTATCTCCATGGGGATGATAGCTTCCACACCGAAGGCCATCCGGAACGGGGTCCCGCCTATGGGAACTCTCTGAGTGGTGCGGTAGGCCCACTGGCTGAGGCTGAAGTTGGCCGTCGGACTTTTATAAAGCATGGAGTCAAGAACTCCTTGTCTTGGCTTTATAACGCCATCCTTCCTCACGCAAAAGGTGCCAAGGAGGCAACGTGGCGGCCATAAATGCCTTAATGATGGAAGGAGATAAGGCATTAAATGCCTTAAAGCAGGTATATACACATGGCCTTTATGAGGCCATAAATGCCTTGGTGCGCATAGCATGACTATGGAAGCCAATCTGTTGTGCCAAGGTAGGGAGAAGGCAGAGACGGCGTTGAGTCGTGGTGAGAGGACACCGGAGAGAGGGATCGGGCCCGTCGAGATTTGGGGATATCCTTGTCGCAGCCCCCTTGCGGGACTGGTCTGGCCTTCTTGGGTCGGTGTGGGGGATCCACGGCTCCATGCGGACCAGAAGAAGAGGTGGCAGGAGAAAAGGGAGCTGCGGCCTCCTCAGGGAGGCGTGGAGCAGGGGCAGCCATAACTGGATGGGGGCCTGCAAGGTGCTCCTGAACCAGATGGGTCAGGGCTTGAACTTGCTAGACCAGTGTGGCATACTGGTCCTGGGTCACTTGGATAGCCAGTGGCGACGGAGTCTCAGCTGGTGGCGGCGGCGGCGCTACGATACTCATCGGATTGGGTCTCTGGGAGGCGACCTGGTCCTAGGCTTCAGAAGTTGCTTTTCTCCGATTAGCCATTGGAGAGGTTCTCTTCCAGATCGAGATCCTTGTCTCCTTTCTTCAAGTTTTAATGGGACTTGAGGCCCTTCCTCTAGCGCCAATCTGTTGCTGCTGAAATCCGTCCTCCGAATCGGATGCAAAGGGGCTTCGAGACGGGCTTCCTCCTGGATGGACCTGCAAGACAGTCCTCACGCAAGAAGGCGTTGGGGGTGGCCCTCTACGGAAGACCCTCCGACGCTCAAGTCAGTGGAGATCAACAGTCGACAGAAATGAGGGAAGGATCCCCGAGGAAGAGTTCCTCCGAGCTCTCGTGGGAGCTTTTATGGCGGAGTGTGAGAACTGTGAATGAAAAATGGGCGTAGAATAGCCGTACCTGAGAGGCTTGAGGGTGGTAATATTTATAGGCGGTCACCTGACTTCTTGGACATGCTCTGGATGAGGTCTGAAAGTTGTTGGGATTCGAAACGGATTCGAATCAGGTTGTTACAGGGCTGGTAGGATCCATATCTTGTTAGTTAGAGGATCGACGGCTGGGAGGCGGGGAGAGCTGGCCGATGGCTCGAGACTCAGTGGCTGCGTGGTCCCTAGGCCACTATTGTAGGTCCTAGGCCACGTCTTGGCATAATTCCTTGTTTGGAATCTTATTCTGTTACAGTGAATTTGAACTCTCCCGCGCCAGATTTCGCAGAGGTCTGAAGTAGCTCGGATCGGATGGCCGAGGAATGGTCTGGCCTTGATGGCAGAAGCATAAGAATAGCTCGGGTTGCCGAGGCATAAGGTTGGCCGAACTTGCCGAAGTATAATGTGGTCGGCCGAGTCGGACTTCTGTGAAGCATGGAGTCAATACTCCGCTTCATGACACCATCCTTCTCGCGCAAAAGGTGCTAAGGGGGGTCAATGTGGCAGCCATAAATGCCTTAATGATGAAAGGAAATAAGGCATTAAATGCCTTAAAGCAGGTGGATGCACATGGCCTTTATGAGGCCATAATTACGTTGGTGCGAAGGACATAGC
>UESW01004768.1:0-125579 GCA_900491605.1 Calamus simplicifolius | reverse complement strand
TCCAAGCTTGTGACAACTTCTTATTTTTACGAATTTAAGTGTGCTAGGCCTCATATCTTGATATTTCTTCATCAAATATTCTCTCATACATTTGGAATTCAATCAATTCAAGTTTGAAACAACCTTCTTTGGTCATGTTCTTCTTCAAAACTTTTTATTTTTAAACCAAAGACCTTCTTAAAAGCTTGGGTTTCATCTTCTTCATCTTGGTGACTGATATATGTCTATATTGTACTGAAATTGTATACCAAACTCATTAGTAACTTAATTATTTTATAATCATTAAAATTAATGTAAGGTCAATAAATATAAATTGATTCTTTTAATCTTATTAACATTTTTAATAAAACTATATTATCAATTATTAGATTTTATTTATAAAACAATAATTATATGCTTGACTTAAATTTAAACATGATCTAATTCAATTCTATTCTAAACCTCAATATATTGAGTTAGATATGATTAGATCCGAATGGTTTATTGGAACTAAAATTTCTTCCACATATTTATTTGGATCCAATCCATAAAAATGAATTAAGTGTAAGTGCAAAACTAAAACCTGAATATAAAATTAAGTTGGATCGAGCTCAAGTATAATTTATCCTAATCCTCTATTTGCGGCCCTAACGGATTAATAGAGTTCGATTGTTGCCATCGTCTATTAACAACCCCAACACAATCGCAACCCGGCAAACAAGTCCGTATGAGAGGAATCCATTCGGTCAGGGGGAAGGGGTGGCCCTAGGAGCCTAGGGAATTCTGGCCATTGGTGTGGTCAAAATGATACCGGTCAAGCATCCATTATCTTAGTAGGGATGATTTTATTTTCTTCTTCTTTCTCTTTCATTATGGGACGAAAGAATCTTTGATGGAGGGGTTATTTAATTCTCCCCCCATCACACCGTTGTCAAGTCTTTGATCGAGATTTTATTTATTTTATTTTCAAGTCAATGAAGCCTTTCAAAGCAAGGATTAACCAAACTAAGATATGACTCTTGAGAAGGTCGTTGGGCAAGCGGGTTTCAATAATTGGTGCAGAATAATGGACGTGTTTTAGTTCCTAAAATGTTCGTGCCATTGTACATGTCTATGTATATTAAGTTTATGTAGTTCTGATGAAATTGACTCATTTGATGCAGTGTTTAGTTTACGAAAACTAGAATTCCTTGTCTATATTGTTGTTGTTGTCAACAACTAAAAGTGAGCTCATATGTGTAATCTCAAATTTGTGTGCCTACACATGTATCAATGGAGCATGACACATGGGCTAGAGTTGTCTTTGATCTTGGGTCCATGAAGGGTACCAGCCAGCCTCGTTTATGGTCATTTAGTTTTCATCGTACTAATAATTTAGAGGATGCATGAAACTAAGCTGTGGTTCTATACATGTAGACTATCTGGCTTGAGTCTTTCTCTCTTCTAATTTTTTTTTATGGTCACCTAATCCACCCTCTTAGCCCCATGTGAAGGTCCGCATGTATGAAACGCACTTAAGTTTCGTCTTAATCCCATTTACATACTATAATAAAATCCTATGTTTATATGTAAAATCAAGGAAATAATTGAGCTTATATTATGCACATAATGCAAAATTAGACCAATAATTAGACTTAGCGAGCTAGTTGTTTGGTTACTAAGATTTGGGCGCATTGAATCATGGAAAGCTAGGAGGTCAATATATTATTAAATCGCTGTTAAAAGAACTCCCAATTGATTATTAAAACTTTCATGAGATACGTAGGAAAAATGGAATAACCAGCGAGTGAAAATATATTTAATCTCTTCGATTCTTGCTTCGGGTATAGGCCCCGCGCTAGCACTAACCATGAAGTCTCGTGCCGTATACAAGGGTCGTGCTCGAAAGGATACGACGTTGTTCGGATTAGAAACAAGCGCGTTAAGTTAACCCTCCGAACCATGGCTATTGCAGTTCACGCACATCGAGCGGGATTGATTCTGGGAAATTTCCACCGATTCAGAATGAACCGGGCTCGAACTTGGGCAGGACCTGCTAGGCTTGAGTTTGAGCCCGGCTCAATCTGATCTAGTGCCTTGGACTGCTTTTTTTTTTTTTTTTTAATCTTAATCTGACTTGAGTAAGGCCCAAGTCAATCTATGCCTACCCATAAGGGGGAACCATAGCTATATGGCCTTAGGAAAAGTCTTTGTACACCGCCTCCTGTGCACAAGTCATACGTGGACTTCATCGCTCCTTTTTATTGGTTAATATGCATACGATACTCATTAAAACATGTTAAAACAGTTTTACGACGAAAAAAATTTCGATACCCCAGTATTAAAATTAAGACATTATAGTTATAAAATTACGACACTCGTTCAAAAAGCCAAAAAAAATTATGATACGTAGTTATAAAATTATGACACATATTTAGAAAACGTGTCTGTACATAAATTCAAAAAAAAAAAGTCGACATGCATTAATATCCGTTCAGCTATTTTTTGGAATTTGTGTACGTATACTCTTTCTAAGTGGGTATCATAAATTTAAAACTACGGTATCATAAATTTACAATTGGGATGCCATAATTTTTTTTGACTTTCTTAATGGGTATCTTAATTTTATAACTATAGTGTCATAAGTTTACAATTAGAGTATGATCTTAAATTTTGACGTGATACGCATTAATACCCGTTTAGCTTTTTTTTTTTTTGGAATTGTGTACAGACACTTTTCTGAGTGGGTGTCGTAATTTTATAACTACGGTGTCATAAATTTACAACTGGGTGATATCGTAATTTTTTTTGACTTTCTTAATGAGTGTCTTAATTTTATAACTACGGTGTCATAAGTTTACAACTGGGATGTCATCTTAAATTTTTACGTGACATACATTAATACCAGTTTAGCTTTTTTTTTTTTGAAATTTGTATACAGATACGTTTTCTGAATGGGTGTCATAATTTATAACTATGGTGTTGTAAATTTACAACTAGGGTATCATAATTTTTTTTGGCTTTCTAAACGGGTATCGTAATTTTATAATTATGGTATCATAATTTTAAAACTGGGGTGTCGTAATTTTTCCGCCGGAATATCATAAAGCTGTCTGAACATTTTTTAATGGATGTTGTATGTATATTGACATGCATTAATACCTTATAACTTTTATAATTTTTAAATATATTTGCAGGAGAAGTTCGATCTTGATATGACTTTAGAGCATATTAAAAAGGTATTGAGTTATAAATGAATAAAGTATATTGGGAATTTAGATATTGACTTCATGTACACTTCATTAGTCATGGTGGGGACACAAGTGTAAGCTTAGCAAAGCAAAATAAGCCATCTTATGTCTCGCAGAGTGACTGAAACTTTCTTTGTGATTATTTTTATTTAGATGAGTATAAAGTAAATACATCCATATAATTATTTTAATAGTTTATATTTTTTTACAAACTCATGTAACCCTTTCCATTCTTTGATGTAGAAAAAATCGGAAACAAATAAATCTAACAGGGAATTACAGCCATATGCTGCTCTCACTGGATCGAAGTCTATACCGGCTCACTCTTATAATATGGTAAGGAATACTGTGAACCTAGTGCTTTTATATTTATTGAACAAGTTACCTTGGAGTTTGCGGTCGCTTTAGCTGGTTATTTCGTTTTGTGTTGTTCTGTTTTTTGATAAGAATGGGTTGGAATTCTTTCATCTATCATTAGGCAAAGTAAAACTTTGAATGACCTGTATATGACTTCCTTGAATTTTCTTTTTGATCATGAAAGTGTTTAATTGATATTAACCTTACCTAGAGTAATTGCATTGTTGATAAATCTCAAATCTACTTGGAGGCAATGTTTTTATTGAAAAGGATCGAGTTATAAACTACAAGAGGAAGACAACTTAGGGATCTGGTAGCAAAAACTTAACATTCATTTTGATTTCTCCAAAAAAAATGTATACCTAATGAAATTAGTCCTATGCTCAGCAACCTGGTTGAAAAGGTTGATGCTCCTTGTACTGACAAGGACATTCAAGATGCCAGCAGGTTGATTGGTTCAACTTTGAATGAGTTGAGCCAAGTCATATTGTACTTAAAATAGCATATTGGATCTTCACTGGAGTTGCTGCTTCATGTGCACCTAGCAGACAAAAGCAAAAAACAAGCCCTGGTCTGCAGGATGATAACGGCCAGGTAGATTTGCATATTTAAGAAATAAACATTTGTACTGTATAAATAAAACGTGTCTATAAATCCTATTTACGAATGAAGAGAACAAAAAGGAGGAATCGGATTTAAATTAGATCTTCAGGATTAATGCCATGGACTGCCTTTCTCTGTCATATCTGACCAGTTCCATCTGGATTAGATCTAACATTGCTGGACTCTTTCGGCTTGATTTTGGAATTGAGTCTTGATGAGGAACATGTCCATATCGATTGAGGTCAAATCAATCAGTTTCAATTGGCCCATTTAGACCGATCACGATCCAACTATAAGAGCAAAATCCTTTGGAGATTTCAAGCGCCAGTAGCGTTCCATCATGGGAGGAAAAACAGTGGATTTAAATCATCACTAAGTAAGCTTAAAGCAAGAGAGGATGGTGAAAGCAGCAAGCCAGCATAGTTTATCCAGATGAGATAAAAATAGATAGGGTTTTTAGTCAATTGAACAATATATATTGCACAACTATAGCTCATTAAATGCAAGACCAAGATAGGAGCTGGGCTATGCATCGGTAACGGGGTTCAATTCACTTAGACAGGCTGTCCTATCTATCAGACTTATAGTTTTGACCAGGCCTCGCATCATAGAGATCGAACTAATGACAGGCTCATCCAATGGATTTTATTTCAAATGCATAGCATAGTGTGTGTGTCTATGCATAAAACTTTAAGCTCACTTTAAACAATCTAGACCAATGCTTTATAAACCAAATTATCAGTCATAAAGGACTATATATTTTATATTGTGGGAATTCGGCAATGACTCCAAAATTTGTTACTGTTTTGAGCTGGTCGTTGAACCAGCTGGGAGCTTCCAATAGGTTTCCAAGCTAACAATATTGCAAGTTGCTTGTAATTAATTTGGCCTTGACCTGGTCTCAGGGGAGCTTCCAACAACCTAACGTTACAAGTGACCCTTAATAATTAATTCTATGGTCTTCATGGTCATCATCTAATTTTTTTTATTTTTATTTTTGTTGAAAAGTGGTCTTCATGGTCATCATCTAATAGTTTTTTTTTTTTTTTTGAAAAGTTCAACGGTACCATATGATTGCATGTGAGATGAAAACTAGGACAGAGAAAGAAATAGGGCGCCATAAGTTTTTCATAAATCTAGACACACTTTTTGGCAAAAGTTTCATACTATGGTTATTCTTTTTTGACAAAATTTATTGTCTTAAACTATTATTATTTTTTTCAGATAGATCCTGTTATGGGAAAGGAGCTATCAAGACTTCATCTTTGGAATACTTTTCATTTTGATAAAAAGAAGAATCAATAGATAAATGAAAGAGCTAAAGATACCCATGTAAGTTTTATCAATTAAAAATATAATATTATTGAATGTAATGTTTTATACTAAACATGTTGAATTTGTTTTCTTTTCATTGTAGGCACAGTTAGTAAAGCGACTTTTCTCACAGGATTCTACAGTAGAACTAATCAATGAGGATGTCGTTTTGAGAAGGTTTTAGGCTTTAGATCTGATTATAAAAGGGGATGGAGTCCACTACTAGAGGTAGTTCTTCATCTTTTGAAAACTTATCGCTTAGCAACATAAGACCATCGAGGATCTAAAGGCGACAACTGATGAGCTCACTACTTACATGCGATAACTGGTGCCTGGATTTCGTCCTAGTAGATCCGAGCAGACCTCACCTCCATAGTATATATATTTTTTTAATTATGTATTTTTAAAAATATTGTATATGATGTTTTTATTGAAATGAATAAAAATTTTTATTAAATTTTTTGTGAAAATTTTGAAGCAGAAAATTATTTATAATATCACTGCTTTAATATTATATTAAATTATTGTAACGGTGCAAAACAAAAAATTAAAAACAAAAATAATTTCTAAACCTATTAAGGCGATTCAATTTTGCTGTAATAGGAAACTTGCGGTGAAACTAAGTCGTCGTATAACGTCTATCCTATTATGGCGAAATTAAGTCGTCGTAATAGCTATTTATTACGGTAAAATAATTTACCGTAATAATATCTAATCTATTACTATGACTTAATTTCGCTGTAATAGGTAGCTATTACAGCAAAAATAATTCATCGTAATACTATTTAATCTATTATGACAACTTAATTTTGCTGTAATAGATAGCTATTACGGTAAAATTAAATCATCGTAATAAAATTTTATTTTAAATTATAATTTTTTTAAATTTATAACGACGATATATTTTCATCGTAATATGTTATTTATTACGACGAAAATATGTCGTCGTAATAAGTTATTACGACAAGAGCTTATTACCACTATTTTGGAACGTATTACGATGCTTTTTTTTATCATCCTAATAACTTATAACGGTGATTTTTATACTTATTGCGACAAATTGTTCCTGCAGTTGAAGGAGCGGTGCAGTTCACACAGGACTTGCTGCATTGAATGCGATGTACAAAGTCTTTTTCATGGCCTTAACACGATGATCCAGCTAGTTCCGAGCTTACTCGGATTAGCTATTCGTTGAAAATATCTTTAAGCCGTTATTGATTAGCTGACAATTGCCGACCATGTTTGGAGATGGGAATCATCACTTCCTTTTCCTAGATCGATCAATATGACACAGTGGATGTTTATCGGGAACATTTCAAATATTCAATCAAATTGGACTTTAAAATATCGATAAAATACTCCAATATAAGTAATTTTTATGAGGAATATAAATGTTTCGAGTACTGTCGTCCGCGGAGGGCCGTTAGGGTCCAACAAATGAGCTAAGTCAAGTTTTGGTATGACTTTATCTCGTCCAAGTGGGTAAGCTATCAAGTTTCCATGTGACTCGGATCACATATTTCTTTGTTTATTTTCTCTTTAAAAAAAGGATGACATCTTTATTTCTCATATACTAATTTCAGACAGAATATTGGCAAGCAATCCGTCATTATTTAAGTACTAATTAAACATGATCAAAAGCATAGACTTGCTTATTTTATACGTAAACGTATATTAATATTAGCGACGGTGGCACTGTAGTTGTTCATATTAGGGACGGTGCCACTGTAGTTGTTCATCAGATCATAGTACCTGTTCCACAGCATTATCCACCGTACTTAGCCGTGCCCTTAACTGTCGGCAGCACCTGAGAGGTCAGCACGTCCGGGGGAACGTACCCGCTCCCGGCCGCATCACTCGACGCCGGCAAACCCAAGAAAAAGCTGGACGCCTTCACACTCGATGTCCAGGTGTTCCACGCACTGATCAAGTTGTCGATGCTCCCCGACGAGTACTCGCACGATGGGTTGTTGTAGAACTGGATCCAAACGTAGTCAAAGAGCCCGGTCTGCAGCGCCGTGTTAAGGTGCGCATCGGGGTACGGGCACTGCGGCGCCGCTGAGAGGTAGACCTTATTCCCCTGGCTGCTGTATTGCGATAGATCCCTTGCAAGGTCGTCGAAGTGGTCGCCGTTGGTTGCCTCGATGTCGAAGTCGATGCCGTCGAGCACGGCGTCACCAAGGGGGCGAGAGGAGGAGCTGCCGCCGAGGTAGTTGTTCCAGAGGTAGGTGGCGACGCTCTGGGCGTCGTCGGCGGAGGAGAGGGAGTAGCTGCTGGAGCCACCACCGCCGAGGGAGAGGAGGACCTTGATGCCCTGGGACTGGCAGATCTGGATATCGAAGGTGAGGCCCATGCAAGTGCCGGAGGCGGCTTCGCAGTGTAGGGCGAGGTTGAGGACGGGGGTCTGGCCGTTGCCGAAGGTGGCGAGGAAGGTCAGGATGACGTAGGAGTAGAGGCCGGTGTTGCAGGTGTCGGCGAGGGAGCCATCATTGCCGTTCTGGCCCCAGTAGACGGCGATTCCGCCTGCAAGGGAGCCGGCGACGAGGACGAGGAGGGAGAGGGGGAGGAGGAGGTTGGTGGCCATGGCGACTGTATAAGAGGAGACGAGAGCTAATGGGGCTTCTCTTCTCCCTGGCTTGAGGGAATGGGAGGGAGTCCATGCCTATTATCTAGAGCGAGGACGGGGTGGTGTGAATCGATTCTTTTTATTTTTATTTTTTTCAGGTAGACTTGGAACACTTTGTCTACAGCTTCACTGAGTGGAGGTTGAGACTTCAAGTTAGTGGCGACATACTCTGGTAGGTACAAGCCCTATTTTATGCCTCCGTTTGGATGGAGAAAAAATTAGGATGGAAAAAAAATAAAGAAGAAAAATGTGAAAGAAAATAAAATTTATCTTATTTTGATGGTGAAAAAAAGTAGGTGGGAAAGAAAATTAGAAAAAAAAAGAAAGAAAAAGGTGATAGATCTTACATAAAAGTTTTCTTTCGAATCTCGGAGAGATTTCGGAGAGAAAACTCAAAAATACTCTTTCATTTTTTTTCATTCTAATATTGATCCTTTCAAAAAAATACTACAAGAAAAATGACTTATTATGATGAATTAATTCATCGCAATAAGTATAAAAATCGTCGTAATAAGTTACTACGGCGATAAAAAAATCATCGTAATACATCCCAAAATTATCGTAAAAAGTTGTTGTCGTAATAACTTATTACGACGACATATTTTCGTTGTAATAAATAACATATTACAATGAAAATATATCATCGTTAAATTTTTTAAAAATATAATTTAAAATAAAAATTTATTATGGTGAATTAATTTTGCTGTAATAGCTATCTATTACGGTAAAATTAAGTTGCCGTAATAGATTAAATAGTATTACAATAAATTATTTTCGCCGTAATAGGGTATCTATTACGGCAAAATTAAGTCGCCGTAATAGATTAGATATTATTACGATGAATTATTTTCACCGTAATAAATAGCTATTACGCTGCCGTAATAATATCTAATCTATTACGACGACTTAATTTCGTCGTAATAGGTTAGACGTTATTACGATGACTTAGTTTCGTCGTAATAGATTCCTATTACGGCGAAATTGAATCGCCATAATAGGTTTAGAAATTTTTATTTTTATTTTTTTTGTTTTGCATCTGTTACAATAATTAAATATAATATTAAAGCAATGATATTATAAATAATTTTCTGCTTCAAAATTTTCACAAAAAATTTAATAAAAATTTTCATTTATTTCAATAAAATCATCATATACAATGTTTTTGAAAATACATAATTTAAAAAATACATGTACTATGGAGGTGAGGTCTGCTCGGATCTATTAGGATAAAATCCAGGCACTAGTTGTCGCATATAAGTAGTGAGCTCATCAGTCGTCGCCATTAGATCCTCGATGGTCTTTGTTGCTGAGCGATAGTTTTCAGAAGATGAAGAACTACCTCTAGTAGTGGACCTCATCCCCTTTTATAACCATATCTAGAGCCTAAAACCTCCTCAAAAACGATATCCTTATTACTTGGTTCTACGGTAGAGTCCTATGAGAAAAATCGCTCTACTAACTGTACCTGCAATGAAAAGAAAACAAATTCAACATGTTTAGTATAAAACATTACATTCAATAATATGTATTTTTAATTGATAAAACTTATATGGGTATCACCAGCTCTTTCATTTATCCATTGATTCTTCTTTTTGTCAAAATGAAGAGTATTCCAAAGATGAAGCTTTTGGCTCCTCTTTAGTCAAAAAGGATAACCATAGTATGAAACTTTTGCCAAAAAGTGTCTGGATTTATGAAAAATTTATGCCCTATTTCTTTTTTGTCCTAGTTTTCATCTCACATACAATCATAAGGGACAGCTGAACTTTTCAAAAAAAAAAAAAATACTATTAGATGATGACCACGAAGACCATAGAATTAATTATTAAGGGTCACTTGTAACGTTAGGTTGTTGGAAGCTCCCCTGAGACCAGGTCAAGGCCAAATTAATTACAAGCAACTTGCAATATTGTTAGGTTGGAAACCTATTGGAAGCTCCCAGCTGGTTCAAAGACCAGCTCAAAAACAGCAACAAATTTTGGAGTCATTGCCGAATTCCCACAATATAAAATAGTCCTTTATGACTGATAATTTGGTTTATAACGCATTGGTCTAGATTGTTTAAAGTGAGCTTAAAGTTTTATACATAGACACACACACACACACTATGCTATGCATTTGAAATAAAATCCATTGGATGAGCCTGTCATTAGTTCGATCTCTATGATGTGAGGCCTGGTCAAAACTATAAGTCTGATAGATAGGACAGCCTGTCTAAGTTTGAGAATTGAACCCCGTTACCAATGCATAGCCCAGCTCCTATCTCATCTGGTCTTGCATTTAATTAGCTATAGTTGTGCAATATATATTGTTCAATTGACTAAAAACCCTATCTATTTTTATCTCATCTGGGTAAACTATGCTGGCTTGCTGCTTTCACCATCCTCTCTTACTTTAAGCTTACTTAGTGATGATTTAAATCCACTGTTTTTCCTCCCATGATGGAACGCTACTGGGCGCTTGAAATCTCCAAAGGATTTTGCTCTTATAGTTGGATCGTGATCGGTCTAAATGGGCCAATTGAAACTGATTGATTTGACCTCAATCGATATGGACATGTTCCTCATCAAGACTCAATTCCAAAATCAAGCCGAAAGAGTCCAGCAATGTTAGATCTAATCCAGATGGAACTGGTCAGATATGACAGAGAAAGGCAGTCCAAGGCATTAATCCTGAAGATCCAATTTAAATCTGATTCCTCCTTTTTGTTCTCTTCATTCGTAAATAGGATTTATAGACACGTTTTATTTATACAGTACAAATGTTTATTTTCTTAAATATGCAAATCTACCTGGCCGTTATCATCCTGCAGACCAGGGCTTGTTTTTTGCTTTTGTCTGCTAGGTGCACATGAAGCAGCAACTCCAGTGAAGATCCAATATGCTATTTTAAGTACAATATGACTTGGCTCAACTCATTCAAAGTTGAACCAATCAAAATGTCCTTGTCAGTACAAGGAGCATCAACCTTTTCAACCAGGTTGCTGAGCATAGGACTAATTTCATTAGGTATACATTTTTTTGGAGAAATCAAAATGAATGTTAAGTTTTTGCTACCAGATCCCTAAAGTTGTCTTCCTCTTTGTAGTTTATAACTCGATCCTTTTAATAAAAACATTGCCTCCAAGTAGATTTGAGATTTATCTACAATGCAATTACTCTAGGTAAGGTTAATATCAATTAAACACTTTTATGATCAAAAAAGAAAAATTCAATGAAGTCATATATACAGGTCATTCAAAGTTTTACTTTGCCTAATGAGAGATGAAAGAGTTCCAATCCATTCTTATCAAAAAACAGAACAACACGAAATGAAATAACCAGCTAAAGCCACTACAAACTCCAAGGTAACTTGTTCAATAAATATAAAAGCACTAGGTTCACATTATTCCTTACCATATTATAATAGTGAGCCGGTATAGACTTCGATCCAGTGAGAGCAGCATATGGCTGCAATTCCCGATTAGATTTATTTGTTTCTGATTTTTTCTACATCAAAGAATGAAAATGGTTACATGAGTTTTAAAAAATATAAACTATTAAAATATTTGTATGGATGTATTTACCTTATACTCATCTGAATAAAAGTAATCACATAGAAAGTCCCAGTCACTCTGCGAGACACGAGATGGCTTATTTTGTTTTGCTAAGCTCACACTTGTGTCCCCACCGTGACTAATGAAGTGGATATGAAGCCGATATCTAAATTCTCGATAAACTTTATTCATTTGAAACTCAATACCTTTTTTAATATGATCTAAATTCATATCAAGATCGAACTTCTCCTGCAAATATATATATAAATTATAAAAGTTATAAGGTATATAAGTACATTAAACGTAATCTAAGTAATCTAATACAATTATACTGACCTGAAGTCGATCGATCATAGGTGCTTTCTGTGCATCAGTGATCTCACTCCACTTTCTGACCGCAAGTGGTGCCATGTCACGTACAACCACTCCTATCTCGGTCAGAAACTCAGAGCGAAACTCACCCAATGGTCGTCCAACCTCAGGTGGCAGAAGAATAGGCAACTTCTGTCCACGACGCGTATCAATCAGATGTGCGGACTTGTATCCGCGAGCAGGACCTCGGCCTTCTTCTTTGATGATGTAGCTGCAAAACATAATGAACTAAATTAGTGCAAAATAACATAAAGAAACATAGCCAAATAATATAAGTTTAAAGTAGAGTTATTACATGATGCGCCGACAGATGACCCCTCTGTCAGAGCTGGAATGTAAGGAGAATCATCTCGCCTCGATGTAGCAGGAGTATCTCTCGAAGACATCTGCAAACAAACATACAAACTAGAATTAACAAATAAGAAAGTATAAGAACATAGTTGTAATAAGTAAAAAAAACATGAATTCTACCAAATTAATCACTGTCGTTCGAACATAAAATTACTATTTTTTTCTTCTTTTTTTGATGTGAAATACTATCCTTTCCTTCTTAGCATGATAAAGCCAATAGAATTATGAAGGGGTTCGATCCACGGTTGAGCACTCAATTTAATGGAACAAAATGAGCTTCAGTTTCTGTGGTTTTGGTTTCAATTTCAATGTTCAGTTGTTTTGCCGAATATTCTAAGAGTCAAGAGAAGTGGCTGACCAAAAGTACAGAAAACATATCAAGATAAGTCAAGAAAATGAATAGGGCATCATTTAATAGTACATTATACTGTACTAATTTAGGACCTTTCGCGAATTTGTCTATTAGATCTACTGAAAAAAAAAAAAAAAATTCATGCTCCTACCAGGAAAAGAAAAAAAAAACCATGCTTAGGGAAACGATGCACCATCTATGAGATACAAGTTTCAGGAAAGCCAAAGTTATGCCAAAAAGTTTAAAGGTTCTATTAATCAAGAGGCAATCTGCCATGATACATGAAATCAAGGACATAACTGTTGATGGCAGAGATAATTAAGGGAAACTTACTCCTGCAAAGGACATGATTGTTTGGAGGATTCCAGGCCAAATCACCAATCAAGAACAATGCAAAGTAACAGTAGCAGTGGTTAATGCTCAGAGTGCACCATCATGAAACAGTCATACCTACATCTTCACGTAAAGTACAAACTTAAGGTGAACTCTTAGTTGACATCAACGATTTAAACACTGACCCATACCAGCCAGTGTAGGATGTATCATATCAATTCAGTCTTGTAGTACTAGATGATGCAGAGGCTGGGTAAACCCCTATATTAACACATGATATGGGTGCTCTGCCAACTCGAACCATGTATCAGGCATCAGTATAGTGGAACAGGGGCATACCACACCATAACAACCCATACCGTGCATTGGTTCAGATACTTCAAAACCATGCTAATTCATTTACAGGAATAGCAGGCAATTACCAAGAGCTTTGCAGATAATATTATCAAACTGTTCAATTTCCTAAAGTTATCGTGAACTTGATAGTCTTATTAGCCCCATGGAGGACGCACCTTCCTTAAATGATTAACCTTGACACCAACATGCAGGTCAATGAATCATGCACGGCTGCTTAAGCAGACACTAGTAGATTAATAATGTTTCACCATTATCTCATTGACACAAGGAAATCTACATTTCCTAGTTGATTTATCTAAGTATCAACTCTAACTATATTTGCATAAAATTTCATTCTAATAAGTCAAATATTTTATTGATAACGAAAGTGCCTTTGAAACTTGAACAAGTGTTTACCAAGGAAAAAAAAAAAAACCCAAAAAAAACACTTGAACAAGTGCTGGAATGTCTGTTATATCCCACCAGGGAATCAAATCAGATATGTATGGTTAAAAGGGATTCAAATTCTATGCCTAAGCATGCTAACAGGTGATTGGATGAATCCATGATCGTAACCTAACTAGTAGAAGAAAATGCATGAGATCATACATACCATCAAGAAAAAAAATATAAAATATCAACATAATGATTATTCTATGCTCTATAGTAATAAACTACTGTAAGCTGCTATACTAATTAAATCATCATTCCTCTTCTGCTATACTAATTTATTTATCATTCCTCTTTAACCTTGAGGTGTATCATACACCACTAATTTAACTTTGAGTGAGGTTTAGTTGACATAAGGTTTACAAGGTATCTAATGATGAAGTGTGAACACATGCTAGGTAACATACCGAAAGGAAAGGTAAACAAGTGGACATGGTTGAATACAAAATATCTGCTCAGATGATGATAATACCATAAGTAGGATTGCAAGTACTAGTAAATCACAGAATATGATTCTCCTTCCTCCTTCTCTCTCTCAATCTCTCTTCTCTCTCCCTCTCTATATTTGAGATGCCTCTCAGACGGAGACGGAGACTGAGGAAATACCCAGGAGCAGTAAAAATAGATCGAAGGAGATCAATAAAACCAGAACAAGGAAAGGGAGAGCTTACCCAGATTTGTTTTTGCTTCTATGGGGTAGAGTTTTAAAGGCGGCGGGGGAGGGTTCCGGCGTCCGGAGGTTCACGGCGGAGAGGAGCTTATGGGGGTCTCAGATTTGTAGAGGGGAGCTCGACGGAGTCTCATATTTGCGAAGGGGAGCTCGTGGGGTTTCAGGAAGAAGAGAAGAAAATCGCGGGAGGGTTTTAGGGAAAAGAGGGAAAACGGGGAAAAATATCTTTACCCGGGCCGAGTGTGACCTTATTACGACGATTAATTTTTGTTGTAATAATTCAACTTATTACGGTGATAATTGTATTTCGCTGTAATAGCGCAAAAATAAAAAAAATACTCTCACCTATTACTATTAGGACGACATTAAAATTTTGCCGTTATAAATCACCTTATTACGATGAATCATAATTTTCATCGTAATAGAAAAAAAAATTATAAAATATACTCTCATCCTATTACGGCAACATCTAACAGTCGCCGTTACAAATCAACTTATCACCGTAATAGAGCAAAAAAATTAAAAAAAATATACTCTCAACCTATTACGGCAACATTTATCTATCACCGTTACAAAGCAACTTATTACAGCGAAAGAGAAATTTTGCTGTAATAGCATGAAAAAAAAATAAAAATAAAATTTGCTCACTATTACGGTGAAACAAAATTTTTGCCATAATAGTACGAAGAAAAAATAAAAATAAAATCTGCTCCCTATTACTGTGAAAACTATTTTTCATCGTAATAGAACAAAAAACAAAAATAAAATAAAATCTACTCAATATTACGGCGAAATATATTTTTCGTCGTAATATTGCCAAAAAAAAATATACTCTAACCCTATTATGGCGACATTTAGATGTCACCGTAACAAATAAGCACGAAGAAAAAATAAAAATAAAATCTGCTTCATATTACGGCGAAAATAATGTTTCACCATAATAGAACAAAAAATAAAAATAAAATATGCTCCATATTACGGTGAAATTTATTTTTTGCGTAATAGTGCAAAAAACAAAAACAAAAATAAAATATGCTCCCTATTAATATCTTGAATTAAAATAATTATTTTTTAAATAAAAACTCTATCTATTATGGCGAAACAATATTTCACCATTACAAATATATATTATGGCGAAATATGTTTTTCATCGTATTATGTTGAATTAAAATAATTATTTTTTAAATAAAAATACTATCTATAACAATGAAATTATATGTCGCCATTATAAGTGGCGATATTACGATGAAATCTTTTTTTGTCGTAATATCTTGAATTAAAATAAATATTTTTTAAATAAAAACTCTACCTATAACGGCAAAATTAGATTTCGCCGTTATAAGTAGAGATATTACAATGGAATATGTTTTCATCATAATAACTTTAATTAAAATAATTATTTTTAAAAATAGTATCTCTATCTATAATGACAAAATTAGATTTCGCCATTAGAAGTAGAGATATTATGACGAAATATATTTTCGTCGTAATAACTTTAATTAAAATAATTATTTTTTAAAATAATATCTCTATCTGTAACGACTGTTAGAAGTAGAGATATTACGACGACAAATTGTTTCGTTGTAATATCGTGAATTAAAATAATTATTTTTTTAAATAAAAACTCTATCTATAACGGCGACCTTATATTTCACCGTTAGAAGTATGGATATTACGACAAAATAGTTTGTCACTGTAATAAATATTTATTACGGCGATTGTAATATTTATTTCACCGTAATAAGGGAACCTATAACGATGACAATAAGTCATCGTTATAAGTTCGCTACAAATGCTCATCTTTCTCGTAACGAAACAAATGATATATTTTTTAATCATTTATAATAAGGATATTATTGTCATTGTAAATTATCAACTTTTCTTTCTCTCTATTTTCCTCTTACTCATCCAAACAGAAGGAGAGAAAATATTTTCTCTCTACTTTTCTCTTCCCTTCATTTTCTCTTCCTTCGTTCTCTTTCCTTCCTAGTTTTCTCTCCATCCAAATAGAGCTTATAGGTCTTCAAGCACACGCGTTAAAAGGGGGTTATTCTGAAGTTTAGATTCTTGATATATTTGGGCAGAAAACTGTTGTGATATGTCGGAAAAAAAAACACTAAACGGCACTGCCTCAGAGATCCGGCCACATGTAATCCACAACAATACAACTTTTTATAGCTAATATCTTTTGCTAAGGTCAGTTGGAGTATTTTAGTCTCCCTCTAGAGAAAATTCTCATTTCACAATGGCCATATTGTCTTCATGCAACAAACAGGTTGACTTCCTCTTCTTCGCTTTCCTAACTACAAATCGAAGGGGATAACTCTGGATTCCATGTTTCAATTCCTGTAACCAAAGGGCAAAATAGGATCAAAGCTCTGCAACGTGATGTCTTCCACATGCTGCACATGTCTATGCAGTTCACAAAACTTGGTTATAACATCCTAGCTAGTTCAAAAATTATAACACTCTAGTTAAAAAATTATGACATCCATACAAAAACATGAACCTAGATGAGAGAATTCTTAAGAATATCAGATTAGAAGCACCCACTTTTGATGAAAGTTTAGATCCCAAGGTGTTTGTCGATTGAAAAGGTGAAATGGATTAATATTTTGAGTGGTACAAGATGACCGAGGAGAGAAATATAAATTTGCCAAACTTAATTAGTTCAATAGGCTAGGTTATACTGAGGGAATATTGAGATGTTGATTAGACGAAGAGGTGATGTTCTCATAACCATCTGGAGAGCCATGAAGGTTAGACTAAGAGAGAAGTATGCACCCATATCCTACCATATAAACTCTTAGACCAATGGCAAAGGTTACGCCAAGGCAACAAAACCGTTTCTGAGTAGATTGAGAAACTTGATGAATTTATCCTGAGATGTCACATTGTTGAGTTGGAAGAGGCCATCCTGTCTAGGTTTAGAGTTGGTCTAAGGAAAGATATTCAGAGGGAACTATATTTGAAAGAAGTCAATGATCTGGAGCAAGCTTACCAAATTGCTAAAAATTTTGAGAGGTTCTAGAGACAACCCATGTTTCATAGACCATAACCTTCCAGGATGAATACCCAACCTAGAGATCAAGACCCAGTCAAGCCCCAAATAGTAGACCCAACCTAAGTACCCAATGAACAGGTCAGATGATAAGGGTAAGGCACCCGAAACCTATAGGATCTCCCTCCCCAACTCAGCATGTTTTAGATATCATAAGACATGCCATTTCGCTAGTCAATGTCCCGTCAGGTCCTTACACATACGTGAGTTTGAGAAAGAAAATCACAAGCCTAGTGAGAAATGCGAGGAAGAAATTTATGAGGCTAGATTAAATTTAGTTGAGAAGTATGAGGAAGGAGAGAAATCCACAGAGCTTAACCTATTAGGAGTTGTGAGGTGCATCCTGTCTCAAACCAAAGTTCAAGAGGATTGGCATAGGGCTAACATCCTATAAACTTTTCTCAAGATAGGGGATAAGGTTTGCAAACTCATCAAAGATAGTGAAAATTGTGTTAATGCCATTTCATCCAATGCAGTCAAGACTCTAAGATTAACACCTGTTCCACATCCTAACCCCTATAAGGTGTCATGAATAGATTCTACCTTCATACCTATCAAGATGAGATACCCAGTCCAAATCTAGTTTTAGTCTTATCAGGAAAAGATATGGTGTGATGTCTTACCCATGGAAGTAAACAGTCTCATTCTGGGTAGGCCTTGGTTGTTCGACCGTGATGCGACCCTTTTTGGCTGATCAAATTCGTGTTTCTTTAATTATAATGGAAAGAAAATTATGGTTTACCCTACCCCACCTAGGATGATATCAAGAGGAGTTCGAGTCAATTAAAAGAGAAGAAGTTAGGATTGAACCTAATTAATGCTAAGGAATTAGAATAAGAAGTTCACCCATTTGGATGTTGATAGCTAGGGAAACCCAAGATCCGATCCCCGTAGAGCACCCTCGGAAAGTTAGAAAAATTTTAGAAGAGTTCAAAGATGTCTTTTCCAAAGACCTTTCTGATCACCTTCATCCCTTAGGGATATTCAGCATGCCATTGATCTAGTCTCGGGAGCCACTCTGCCTAACCTGCCCCACTATAGGATGAACTCAGCTGAACATCTAGAGTTGTAGAAATAGGTTGGAGAGTTACTTAAGAAAGGGTTTATTAGGGAAAGTTTGAGTCCTTGTGTTGTTTCCGTCCTATTAACCCCTAAGAAAGATGGTACATGGAGGATGTGCATAGACAATCGAGCTATCAATAAGATCACCATCAAATATAGATTTCTCATATCCCGCCTAGATAACATGTTTGACCTGGTGGCCAGTGCAACCACATTCTCGAAGATTGACCTTAAGAGTGATTATCACCATGTTAGAATTAGACCCGGGGATGAGTGAAAGATCACGTTTAAAACTAAGCATGACCTATATGAGTGGATAGTGATACCTTTTGGCTTGTCCAATGCACCGAGTACATTTATGAAGATCATGACCCAAGTTCTTAGGATGTTCATAGAAAAATTTGTTGTAGTCTATTTTGATGACATCATGATTTACAGTAAGACCAAGAAAGACCATTTAGATCTTCTTAGGCATGTATGTCACACCCTTAGAAATGATAATCTCTATGTTAATCCCAAAAAGTATAATTTCTTGACCCATAGAGTTGTCTTCTTAGGATTTGTTGTAACCCCTGAAGGAGTGTCGGCTGACCCACAGAAGATCAAGGCCATAGTTGAGTGGCCAGTGCCTACTGGTGTCCACGAGGTTCATAGTTTCCATGGCCTAGCTATCTTTTATAGAAGATTCATTGGGGGGTTCAGTATGATAGTTGCACCCATTACCGATTGTATTAGGAAGGGAGATTTTGAATGGGCCAAAGCCGCCAATAAAGCCTTCCTATAACTTAAGGACAAAATGACCTAAGCATCCATTTTGAAATTACCCAATTTTTTCAAAGTGTTTGAGGTTGCCTGTGATGCCTCAGGTGTACGGATAGGAGGAGTCCTAAGCCAAGATAACCATCCAGTAGCATTCTTTAGCGAGAAGTTCAATGATGTTAAGCTTAGGTATTCTACCTATGATAAGGAATTTATGCGGTAGTGCAAGCTTTGAGGTATTGGAGACACCACTTGCTACCGCAGGAATTTGTATTATTTTCTAACCATGAGGCCCTTAGGTTCCTAAATTCTTAAAAGAAGCTTAATCCTAGGCACGCAAATGGATAGAATACATCCAGGCCGATACTTTTGTATTAAACATAGAGCCAAAACCGAGAATAAGGTGGTAGATGCCCTTAGTCATCGATCCATGCTCTTGAATTCAGTTAGGACTGAGGTTATAGGGTTTGAGCAACTTAAGGAAGAGTATGAGTTATGCCCTGACTTTAAGGACATTCATTAGACTTTGACCCAGGGGCCATCTAGTAAGTATAGTGATAATCACATAAATAATTATCACACAACCTATTAATTAATAAATCAACGTACCTATTATTATTTAATATTTTAATATTTTATATAATATTTTAAGTAAAACCTTATCAATTTGAAGAGCTTGATTTTATAAATTTAATGACGCAAACAACACTCAAATCAGACTTAAAACGAGCTCGAAATTAATTTTATAAGGTTTTAGCACACATTTTAAAGCAAAGTCGGCAAACCAAGTGCCGACTTCATCGTCTTCTCAGCAGATATCTGATTCTTTTCAGCCGATTCTTTCTCCTAATCAAATCTAATCTTTTCCTCCACCAATTAAGGAATAAATTGGATAGGAAGTTATCAAATTGGAAGAATTAAATTTATCTTGAAGGAATTTAGATTTTATTCACGATTTCTCCAGGATTTTTCTCCGTGCCGCTCGTTGCTTATCCGCGTCTCTATTTTGGCAACAGAATCCCGTTCTTCTCCGCATTGGGGCCGCGTCTTCACTGCGTCTGGGCTTCTACAAATAGCAGCAGAGGAGAGGGTGTAGGGGGAAGCCATCCGTGTTCTTCATGGAGGTTCTGTTCCAAGGCGTCCATGGGATTCGTCCTTTATTCGTGGCTTGGAGAAGACGTTCGTGGAGAGAGCTCTATTCCCAGGCGCTGCATCCATGAGTTCTTTCCATGGAGGTTGCTGTTCCCAGGAGTTCCATTGCTATGTTCCTAGAAGACGTAGCGTGAAAGCTCTGTTCGTGCCGCTCGGAGACGGAGGAAGAACAAAGGGCCCGGTTCATGTCTTCAACCCGGTTCAGCTTGTCTCTGGTTTAGTTCAGGAATTTATTATAATATGTTGCCTTCTTAATATCATAACTTTTTAATTAATATGAAATAAAGTTTCTATTCATGTTAAATTGTTATTAAATTCTATTTAAGTGAAAATAATTTAGACTGATTTATTCTTAAAAGGGACGAGCCGTGATCTACGGGTACGAGCCGTGCTCTGATAAGATAAACCATATCTTATTATATTGCACTACTAATTATCTACTTAGTTATCTGTTTAGTTAAATTTATAAATTTAATTCAAGATAATCACTAAAGTCCATGTGGAATCGATCCCTTACTCTTGCTATTCTAATAGTAAAATTAAGGTGTTTTAATCATTGCGCTACGACACGCATAAGATTTTGGCGCCGTTGCTGGGGACTTAAGTGTGTTATTTAAAAAAAAATTAAAAAATTAAAAAATATAAAATAAAAAAAATTTAGATTAATTTCTCTTAATTTGTGAATAGTTATTGTCTCTTTATTTTATTTCCTTAATTGTTAGAATTACATATTTTCTTTTTAACATAAAAAAATTATTACTTTCCTTTTTGCCACAAATCCACTTTTAACCTAATCAAATTTTTCTTTTAATTAACTTACCTAAAAAAAAATCCTGAAAGAAAACCCTAAGATACCTTCCATAAAACATAATATTAATTCAAGGAAACAAAATAAAAAAATTATAAAAATAAAAATAAAATATATAAATAAGATAATTATTTTATTTCTCAGACCTTCGATGCGTCTAGGATAGCCAACTGTTCTTTGACAAGAACATTAGACTCCATGGCTTACCTAAGATCATAGTTTCAGATGGGATGTCCGATTTACTAACTATTTTTAGAAGACCCTCTGGCTTAAGTTAGGGACTAAGTTGAACTTTTTCACAGCTTATCATCCCCAAACCATGGTCAGATAAAAGTGGTGAACCATAGTCTAGGAAATCTTCTAAGATGCCTTGTAGGAGAAAACATCAGGAATTGAAATTTGTTGCTACCTAGAGATGAGTTTGCCTACAACGCTTCAATCAATAGATCCACTGAAAAGAGCCCATTCAAAATTGTCCATGGGTATAAGCCCAACAAGCCACTTGACCTAATTCCATTACCTGTTCACACACGAGTCTCCGAATCTACAGCATCATTTGCACAACATATAAGGATTTGCATAGGGAGATTAGCGCAAAGATTAACTTAAGTAATGAAACATATAAACTGTTGGCTAATTTTTGAAAATGAGTCCAAGAGTTTGTAAAAGAAGATTATATCATGGTTAGGTTAAGGTCTGAGCAGTTTCCTCCGAGAACCGTTAGAAAGTTACATGCTCATGGAGCTGATCCTTATAGGGTAATGAAGAAAATGGGAACCAATGCCTATGTGCTGGAGTTACCTCCTGAGTTAGGCATTAGCTCTACTTTCAATGTTTCAGACTTAGTAGAGTATAGGGAGCCAACGATGATACCTAGTGAGGCTTTCGGACCTAACCCTTCATTTGAGAGTGAGCCCATCCATGTGTATCCACCTACAATTTGGCCTGAGCGGAAGGATAGAATTGAGCAGATTCTAGATGACCAAGCTATCTCGATCCGAAACAGAGGTTACCAGCGATACTTGGTTTGTTGGCAAGGTCGGCCCAAATCTGAAGACTCGTGGATTTCTAGAGAAGATTTGCAAAGCTTGGACCCGGACCTGCTAGAGGAGTACCAGAGTCGAACCAACCCTTACTCGATGGGATCAAGTTCCTCCCACCCTGGAGAATTGGTGCAGGTGCAAGAGTGAGAAAAAGGTTGTAGGGTTCTATTTGGATCTTTGAACCCTAGAAGTCCAATGTTTTTCCTAGTTGGTCGAGTCCAGTTGTTACTGAGTCAGCCAAGTTTGGTTTAGTCCAATGTTCAGGTCATGCATTTTCTTTTTATTTAAGTCCTGTAATAATTCAAGAAAAGTGTATTACTCTTATTGAGACCCTGCTGAAGATATTTAGAAGAAGCCCTAGATTAGGTAGTATTGGACAATCATCCAATCTTCTCCAACCTTATTCATACCCTACCCTTGGAGCTCTGCATGGATTGGATCCGTCTACACCAGGATTAATGACATGGAATCAATATTGTCCTTCCATATCGTCAATAATAATTTTGGCAACTTTGGGCACCCCATGAGGAAGAAATTCATTGGTCCCTTGCTATGCTTTAATGGGAAAAAGATCAGCATCTCAACCATTATGAAAAGGATCTTGCGCCCCATATGGACCTTATTGACAAAGAAAAAAAAGAAGGATGTCACCACAAAGCTTCCTTCTTTGCTT
Organism: Calamus simplicifolius; assembly: GCA_900491605.1. NCBI lineage: Eukaryota > Viridiplantae > Streptophyta > Magnoliopsida > Arecales > Arecaceae > Calamus > Calamus simplicifolius. The sequence continues at coordinate 102,513 of UESW01004768.1, read as the reverse complement.
GTGGCCTCTTGCCTCCACAATTGGAACCATATCTTGCTGCTGCCATTATGGTCGAACCAGATGAGGAAAGAGAATCTTTACTCTACGATGATAAATATTCTACCATATTTTGTAATCCCTATCATTTAGTACTCTACTTATTGAATTTACCTTGTAATGGTATGAGAGGTCTATGAAACCCTTCTCTTGAAATGATGAATAAAGGATGAATGAATAAAAAAAAGAGTTTTGAGAACTTTCTTTCAAGTTCTATTTCCATTGCCTTAAGCATTAATCCTTCGTGAGGGAGTTAGGCATGAGGTCAAGTGTTCTTGCTAACAAACCCTAGTCTAGTCCATCTCCTCTATCAAGCTCCACCGAACAAACCCTAATCCTCATATCACCATCTCATAACCGACCACCTACCCCCTCTTTCTAAATTCTAGGCATCCATACTTGAAACCCTAGCCGTCGCCTTCTCCCTTGATCCATCTTCAAAGCCGCCGCCCCCTCTCATGATCCATCTCCAAAACCGCTACCCTCTCTCTTGATTAATCATCAAAGACACCACCCCTCTCTTGATTCATCTTCAAAGTCACCGCCCCTCTTTTGATTCATCTTCAAAGCCGAGGATGCCTTTTTTGCCCCTGAATCGAGATCAAGGATCCTCACGTGGAAGATAGTTTTTTCATTCAAAAATCCTGCTCGCTAGCGAGAGATCTTTACTAACACTAGAAGCGCATCATCGTCAGGTTAAAACAACCTTTCCCTTACTCTATGATTCTGATTCTGTGAAGTTCATGAGCATGTTTTCTCTGGAGTTTCTTATTACAGACTATCTTGGTACACTTTTTCATTTTTTTAAAAGTTCTATTCCTAAATCGTTACTTTCTATATCATATAATATACTCTCTTACTCTTTCTCTTATTTTTGGATGAATTAGCCATCTTCTAAAATACTTAAAAAAATTAATTTTTATCAATTCATTAACTGCATAATCACCCTTTCCCTTATGTTGCATCAAAATCGCATCCCTAAAAAATAAGAAATTGATTATCCCATGAAACCAACACTCCAACCTTGGATTTGGCTTCATAATGATGCCCAAATCATGGGTGTTCCCTTCTCCATGACATAGTGATGGGTCATGCCCATCACATGGGCATGGATCCATCCTTCATGTGGCACGATTTCAGCCCTCGTTTAATTGGGTTTCCCATGAATCAAATCATACCATCATATGATCCAATTAACATCACATTATTAATCCCAATTAAACTAAGCTATTCATCACTTGGATCAAGCCTAATTGGGTCTTCAATTAATAGATTTTATATGTACATCACATGTACAAAAGGTCTCTATCCCTTGGATACAAAATACTTTCCTCTATAATGAATCATATTAATCAATTTCATGTTCTCTCATTAAGATTGAATCAAACCCAATCCTAATTAATTGATCATCTAATCTGAATTAAGTCCAACTTAATTCTCATTTTAATTTCATCCAAAATCTTCTTAATGCGTATGACCCATTAGGACCCTTGACACGTTGGTAATAATCATGTCCCTAATATTGACCCTAAGGATGACCTAGTCATACTTTGTCCAAGTTAATTCTTTGATCAAATCAACCCCTTGAACAAATTAAAGAATCCATGATTATAGATCATGAGTGGCCTCTAGCAAAGCATCATGACCACTCAAGTGTTAAGAGTTTTATTGACGTGGTCATCAACACCTGTCCATAGACGGTTACCATACGATTTAATCCCTTCATCACATATCTCAGATCAATCAGTAGTATGAAATGTGTCAAACCTATAATTGATTTTTGTTTACTTGATCTAAAAAAATTGACTCATATGAACTGGAACTTCGAACCATTTTGAATTCCAACTCAACCTTGCAAGGATTTAATAGTCAATTCTATCCATCAAGTGACCATGGAATATAACCCTCTCTATCAAGGGAGACAAATCCTATCTTGATCAAACACCACCTTCATGTTCTTCAAGTTATATTCAACCGACACCATATTTGTCATCCGTAGCTAGAATGATATTTGCATATTGTCAAAGCATAACATTCCATATATGAGGTATAATAAAGATCTTAAGTCAAGAATCACTCACACCACCATTATCAGAAATCAACCATCGACACTATAGAATATCCATATGAGATCTCTGTACGGATCATCCAATGCATCGTTATAATAATGAGCATCCACATACCTATCCAAGTATCTTCATACTCAGCTTGCGAGATCAATTGCTCACTACAAGGATAAAGATATGTAATATGTGCTAGTCTCAATGGCGTTCGACAGTGCCTAATTCTGTCTACGCATCGATCAGAAAAATTTAAAGAATTGAACCATAATGTGCAATTTTGATCTCACAATTTGTAATCTCTATTATAAATTTCATATGCACAGTTCACATTCTTTTGGACTTTATCTCATAAGTAAAATATATCTAAATATATAAGAATTACATCTGGATAAATAAAGAAACTAATAAATTTGATTTGCATTTATAGTAAAATGTACAAATTGGCATCTAATCTTATTGGATATAGGGCACATACTAACAATGATTATTTCTTCCTTCCCATCACACTATCGTCAAGTCTTTGATCAAGATTTTTTTCAGGTTAATGTAACCTTTCAGAGCAAGGAATAGCTAAACTATATGGGATTTAAGATGACTATTGAGAAGATCGTTGGCGAGCGGGTTTCAATAATTGACACAGAATGTACGTGTTTAAGTTCCTAAAATGTTCATGCCATTGTACATGTCCATGTATATTAAGTTTATGTGATTATGGTGAAATTGACTCACTTGATGCAGTTTTTAATTTACAAGACTAGAAATTCTTGCCTATGTTGTTGTTGCTGTCAACAACTAAAAGTGAGCTCATATTTGTAAACTCAAATTTGTGTGCCTACATGTACCAATGAAGCATGACATATGGGTACAGTTGTCTTTGATCATGGGTCTAAGAAGGGTAGTTAGCAATGTAGTTGATAGTAATTCGGGCCTATCATACCAATAATTTAGGGGATGAAACTAAGGTGCGGTTCCATAGAGGCAGACTATCCGGTTTAAATCTATTTCTCTTTATTTTTTTACGATTATTTAAACCATCCTCTTAGCCCCATACAATGAAAAAATAGGGAGAGAATGATACAATCCAATAGTTTGCATGTATGAAACCGTACATATGTTTCGTTCTAATTTAGGTTTAAATCTCATTTGAATACTATAATAAAAACCAACAATGGCCATGACCTATTGACTATTTAATTAGACTTAACTAGTTATTTGGTTATTAAGATTGACATATTGAATCGTGAAAAGATAGGAGGCCTGTGGATCCACTTTCGTGGTTGCTTAAGCATAAAAATTCCATGAAGAATTTTAGACCTTTTAATTTGGTCAACAAGTTATGTTGACTATTTATATTTTATATGTTTTGCAACACTTTATTTTTCTTATTTTAACCCGATAATAGATGGTAAAAAAAAAAAATCCTTAGCTTTCTTTTTATGTTTAAAAATTGGGCTCAATCTTATTTAGCCCAATTATTTGGTCTAACCCATTCTGTTACCCATACGCATATTCATTAACTTAATCTACTGCAAGTTATAAATGAAAAAGTCTTGTTGCATCGTCTTTCGATGCAACAAGCATGCATCGATTATGCGGATTGGCTGCCTACGAATGCCGATGCACGTGGATGGCCTAGTGGACCTTGCCGCACACCGCATACTGCATGCGTGCCAAGATGCGCGAGTGGCTAATTCGTATGGTCAATACGTGCTTGCTGCACCAAAAAATTGGTGCAGAAAGTTTTTCCTATTATAAGTTGATCATATACCTTGTTTGAATTTTTTTTTTTTTTTGTTAAAGAAGAAGCCAACACTTAAATAGTTTCCTTCTAAACTTCACGAGCGCTCGAACATCCACTCTCCTAAAATGCTAGGCCTTAAATGCCTTACTTTCGTGGAAAATCTTGACCTTTTATTTGTAGTATTAAAATATTTTCATCAGTTCCGATTCTACGTGCAACGGTGATAAAAAAATTGGCGGCCCATGGATGTCAAGGCCGTCACCTCAGTGCTACTTGTCCTTAATGCTCATCAGAGCACATCTGGCTCACCATATGGGATTGCTAATTCCATTTGTAAAAAATCTTCTTCCAAACATTCGATTTGATCGATCATTTGTATAAAATCTTCTTCCAAACATTCGATTGGATTGATCTCCAAACATTCGATTGGATCGATTGATCATTTGTATAAAATCTTCTTCCAATATACCATCATACCAAACACATCTGAATCACATCCAACTTGCCACATAAATTGGAGGTACATCCCACTTACGTCTCCTCAATCTGTGCAACATAATATTATCTCTCTTCATTGAAGACCAATAAATCCCGGTTAAAGAACTCATGATTATTAAAAACTTTCATGAAATATGTAAGAAAAATGTACAACTAAAAATATATTAGATTAGCAATTTAATTTTTAGTTTGCAAGTGTTCTTGCAATGGCAAGTACTCAAGCAAGTAGTCAAGTGCTATAAGGTTACTTTTTGTTGAGAGGCGAGAGCGTAAGAGGAAGCTCACAAATCTCGGCTCCACGCATCCACCTCTGATACTTAATTTTCTCAATTCCTTTTTATGGGTAGTTTTTATTTTTTTGCATTTATTAATTAAAAATGTTAGATATGACATCTTTTAACGAAAGTAATTTTAACATGCACCATTTTTCTGAGGGTGAGGAAACTAATCCCCAACCCCAACCCCAATCCCAATCCCAAGTTCCCTTTAAAGCCAATGTCAGTGATGTCAAACCTCTTCTCGTAAGAGGACTAGTGATGTTTGAAATGATTTCAATAGAATTATGGTTGATGGAGTCTATAAAGCAAAATGTAAAAAATAGTACTAGGGGAATAGGGCATTTAAAAAGACATCAAGAGACTCATAGGACAGTTTAGGATGAATTACCTTTTAGTTTATCTGAATCTTATAATTTTAATAGATATGTTCAATTAGGCCTACAACCTGCTTATAGAAGAACTAGTAACCGTACCTTTAGAGAATGGCTATGACAAACTTTTAGCAATGAAAAAAAGTTTAACTGAAAGTCTTTCAAATTTAAATGCTAAAATTTCTTTAACATATTTGGTCGGCATATGTAGGTAGTAATTATTTTATTAATATTACTGCTCATTATATTGATAATGATTGGCAACTAAATAAATGAATTATTGCTTTTCGTGCTTTTGATTTTCCACATTCAAAATTTTAAATATTATTATCAAACCGCATGCTCATATAATATTAATAAAAATAATATCAATTACTTTTGATAATGCATCTAATAATAATTCTACTGTTGCATTATTAAATAACTCTTTACATCCCATTTTAGATGGACAATTATTTCATATTAGATGTGCATGTCATATATTAAATCTTTCTACTCAATCTGGCATGAATATAATTTAAGAGGTTATTTCAAAATTAGAAATGTAATTTCTTTTATTTATGCTTAAAGGTCAAGACTTCAAGAATTTAAACAATTATCTGTAGATCATGGTAAACGTTTTAAAAAGTTAAACTTAATGTATAACTCATTAGAATAGTACCTATACCATGATACATGATGCATATCCATATAAGAACTTATTAAGTGCTTATATTAATGATCGTGGATTAGAATTTACATTGACTGAAACTAATTGGCATCAAAGTAAAATTTTAAAAGATTTTTTGGTTACTTTTTATGATCGATGCTACAAATATTCTTTCAGGTATTTATTATCCAACTTCTTGGTCATTTTTACAAAAAGCATATGTAATTAGTGAAAAATTTAAAGAATATAGATATCATGAAGTTTAATACCTATTATATATAATATGGAAACTAAATGGAATGAATATTGGAATAGGATATGTCCTTGCATAACTTAGCTGATGTTTTTGATCCTAGAGTTAAATTAAATGGAATAAATTTTTTAATTGATCAATATTGTAAAAACATGAATCAAAATCTTGAACCTGCTAAAGATGAGGTAACCGACTTATTAATGATATTTATAGTTTATATAATGACAAAATTTGTGGATCTAGAATACCTGCTCAAAGCTCTTCTTCTTCTAGATTTCGTTCATCATCTATTTTTTCATTCATTAGAAGACACACACATGCTTCATCTTCTTTATCTTCTTCATCTTTAAGTAATGAATTAGAATTTTATTTACGAAATGATCTTCATTCTGCATATGATGAAGATCAAATAGAAAGTCTAGATGTATTAGCTTGGTGGAAGAGTGTTAGAAACCATATCCTGTTATGTCTGCCATTGCACGAGATATTTTAGCTGTGCTGATGTCCACAGTAGCATCAAAATCTATTTTCAGTGCAGGTCGACGTATTCTGGACGAAAAAGTAAGATGACTGGCGAGACAGTTGAGATGCTTATCTGCTTCAAAGATTGGTTGGATGCTGAAGCGAGACTTCAAGATAAGGTGAACATGACCTAACCATCGAAGATGATGATGACACAAATACTACTGATGACTGATGAGTGAGTCATTTCTATTTATAATTATATTTTTATTTTTAATTATTAAAGTAAGTCATCTTTATTTTTTCTATTTTTTTCTTCTTTCTTATTGTATTCTGTTCTGAAGGTCAGGCCTAGCCCTTCTGCCTTCCTGTACCATTTTGATTTTAAATTAATAAACTGGTAGGGGTCTATGCTAAACCCCCCCCCATTAAGGTGGCTTCATATTAATAAATTTTTTATTCTCAATAATTTTTTAATTTATCAAAAAAATATTTTTTTTACAAAAAAATTTTATCGAGTGGGCCGTGCCTATGGCTCCTTGGGCCAGCACGGCTCAGGCCCATATGGGCCGTACCTGGCATGGTACGACACAGGCCCATATGGGCTGTGTCGGGTCAGTGAAAAAATTTTTTAAGCCTGACACGATACGATTTACTGGGCCATGCTGGTACGGTCCGGTACTGTAGCAATACCAGGCCATGCCTGGTACGGCCCATGTGGGCTGGGCCATGCCGTGGCACGGCTTGTGCCAACCTCTAACCATAATGAAGGAAGCATATAATGATATGCCTTAAAAACAATGGTGTCCTAATTGTTTCGAGCTTATTTGCATTAATTAGTTGCTCCAAGCTAACAGCTAACCCAAATAAGCTCGACATCAATGTAAAGCATGCTTAGTTGACCGAAAACATTCTCTCTCTCTCTCACTCACTCTTTTTTTTTTTGTTACAGGTGGACGATCACACTAATCTAGGGTGAGTCAAGCCCGATATATCAGAATACAAATTTGAGAAAGAACCAGAGGGCATGAGTCCCCGTGCGACCAAACCCAAGGACCGAATGATGGACCACCTGGACAGCTACCCAGTTAGCTGCTGAGTTAGCTTCCCAGTAGATATGCAAATCCGGATAGAATCAGCCACGCGAAGCAAGCTCGAATGTCGAGGATAATGGGAATGGTAGAACACTGGTCACCAGAGTCCTGGCGAAGCCAACTAATAACAGTAGTGGAATCCCCTTCAATAAAGATCCTGCGGCAGCCCAGTCTGCAAATGGCATAGGATATACCGGCCCACGCTGCATACAACTCTACTAATGGCACCGATAAATCAAGAAGGCCGAATCCACCAGCAGCTATCATCGACCCATCTGACCTACGGATCACAAAAGCCGAACCAGCAGCTCTGCCACGAACACTCCCATCAAAGTTGATTTTGACAAACCTTAGGGGTAGGGCTCCCAGGAGATGAAAACCGTCTGCCGGTGTGCTGCCAAGGCAGCAGGGGAGCCCCAGCTTCCATAGTCATCAGAATCAACAACAGCATGATGACGAGTGTACTCCACAGAAAGGGACAAAGCAGTCTGAACAATCCTATGAGAGGGAACAAACTCATCAGAGAAAATAATCCGATTCTAAGATAACCAGATCTGGTAAGCAATGTACGCAATCGTGGAGCCCAGCTGCCTATAGCCCCGTCGAGTGTCCACCTAATCAACCGTAGAAAAGAAGCACGGCTAGGGTCACCCCTTACTCCCCAAATCCGGAACCCCGAGATTTGCCAAATCAGTCTCGCTCTACCACACAAGAAAATAGCATGATCAATAGTCTCATCCTCTAGCCCACATAGAGTGCACAAAGGCTGGATCGACAAACCCCTCCTGGAGAGCAGGGAACAAGTAGGGAGGCAGTCCCAAGCCAATTTCCAGATGAAGAGATGAACTTTGGAATGAATGAGCAGCTTCCAAATCCAAGAGACATCAAGAGTAAGCCTGGGCTAAGGTCTGTAAGCCTTCACAAGATCCCTGATAGGAGCACAAGCCATACAAGATCTCCTCCATAAGGTGATATCAGAAAAAAGACCCGAAAAAAGAGGAATGGAGAGAATACACTAACGAAGCTCGTCCCCGAACAGGGAGGAAACCAGAGATATTTGCCAAACATGATGATCCTGAGCAATTAAATCAGCAACTCTCATGCCATTGGGGATATTAGAGCTCAAATAAGTAGGCCATCGGAAAGGGAGGGTCATCAATCCAAGTATCCCGAACAACATCGATAGAGGCACCATCGCCAATCATCCAAGAGATGTTAGACAGCATGGCCGAAGCATGTCGGCAAACCTCTCTCTAAAAAAAAGAGTATCCCCGAGTAGACTGAGAAAAAGTAGAATGGGTCCAATCTCCATATTTGGCACGCATAAATGAGCTCCACAAACAGTGCGGATCAAGCAAGAACCATGTAGTATGCCTAGCAGTCAGAGCCTCTCTCCTGACAGTGAGGGATTGGATCCGAAGACCCCCCTCAGAAATTGGCAGACAAACAATATCCCAGGCCAAAAAGTGGATACCATGACCTTCCTGCATAGAGCCCCAGAGGAAATCCTGGAAGCATCTCTCCAACCTCCTCAGACAAGACACCGGAATGGCAGCATTAGTAAAATATAGAGCAGAAGAGAAGTAAGAACAGACCGAATAAGGGTAAGCCTGGCCATTATGGATAATTCAGTAACCTGCCAGTCATCCAGACGATCGCGGACATGGCGCTCAAGATCACTAAAATCAGCACTACGCGACCGTCTCCCCGTGATAGTAATCCCCAGATAGGATAAACGGTCAGTCTGCACAGAGATATCCAAGATTTGCATAATAGATCCCCTAACAGCAAGGTCAGTCTTCGGACTGAAACAATCAAAGATTTACTGAGGTTAACTCTCTGACCAGAAGCCCGACAATAAGACTGAATAACAGTGGCAAAAGAAGAAGCATTGTAGATAGTGGCCCTGCCCAAAAGATACAATCATCCGCAAATAAGAGATGAAGAGCGAGGGCCCGTAGGGCTCTGCGCTGTAGGAATAAAAGAGGGGCCCTGCTGAGTCTGAGAAAGAGCTCGAGATAATGCATCAGCAGCGAGGATAAACAGGAACGGGGATAGAGGGCATCCCTGCCTCAGCCCAACAGCAGAATGAAAATAGTCCGTCTGACCACCATTAACAATGATAGAAAAGGACGGTGATGAACACAAGCCCTAATACATGCAATAAAGAGATCATCAACCCAAACTTCTGAAGAGTACAATAGAGGAAGTCCCAACTCAATCTATCATAAGCTCTCTCCATGTCCAGCTTAACCGCCATAAGACACTGATGAGTAGGGCACGATGAAGGTCATGCATGAACTCTTGAGCAAGCAATACATTATCAGAGATACTACGACATCTGAGGAAAGCTCCCTACTTAGGAGAAATAAGACGAGAAACCACCAACCGTAGACGAGAAACCAGGAGGCAAGCACAGACCATATATAAAGTAGTGCATAAGCTGATCGGCAGGTAGTGCTGAGGAATAGAAGCATCATGACGTTTAGGCACCAAGGTAACAAGAGTCCTGTTCCAATCAGAGGAATATATCTAGACAGAAAGACAAACTGGATAGCCTCCACAACATCCTGCCTCACAATATCCCAATAGTGGCGAAAGAAAAAGGGTGGATACCCATCAGGCCCCAGGGCCTTATCAGATCCAAGGTCCCATAAAGCCATCATGATCTCCTCAGTAGTGATAGGCCTAGTAAGAAGGTCATTCTCAGACTCAGAGACCTTTAAGGGAGTCGGCACAGGAGGAACAGGAAAGCCATCCCCGTCTGCTCAGTCCATCTAGACTGAAAAAAGTGATATAGCTGATCTCTAATCCCTTGGAAGTTGTCATGGAAAGAGCCCTCCTCATCAGCTAAACGCCGAATTCGGTTCACCGAACGGCGTTTTAAAGTGGCCTGATAAAAAAAATCTAGTGTTCTGATCACCTTCCTTCACCCATGAATCTTGGACCTTTGCCTCCAAAAAATCTCCTGCTGCCGAAGAAAGGAGTGATGGAGGGCCAGGTTGGATTAGAGAGAAATGAGATCAGAATCAAGAAGATAGCCAAACTGATCTTCCTTAGCCTGAGGCTATAACAGACTCAGCCTGCTCAACTTGCCGAGCAATGTCGCCAACCTCAACCCTATTCCATCTGAAAAAGTCTACGTCTCGCCAGCTCCAAGCGTTTGGATAATCTGTAAGTAGCACTCCCTCTGACAGGAAGACGCCACACCTGAGCAATCAAGGTCCGGGCACCAGAGTAAGATGTCCAGAATTCTCAAACTTAAATAGTCTCCTCTGATGAGCCAACACATCAATGGATATAAGAATGGGACAGTAATCAGAAGCAATCCTGGATAAATGGGTAACAGTGGTAGAAGGTAACACCGAAGCTAGCTAGCGGAGGCCAAAACTCTATCCAGGCGCTCCCAAACCCTAGCAGCACCCGATCGGTTATTACACCAGGTAAATTGGGACCCCTGAAACCCCAGGTCGAGCAGGTTAGCAGAGGCAATGAAGGACCTGAACTCTGAGACCCCTAGGGATTCGACAAACTGCCGACCACCTTTCTTCTCATTAGCCCCCATAATACAATTGAAATCACCAGCAACCAAGGAGGGAACACCTTGGCCAGTCAAGGACCGGATCTCATCCCAAAGCACCCGTTGCTCCCGAAAGTCTGTACTGGCCATACACACCCGAGAGAAGCCAAGGGGCCAACGACCACTCAGAAATAACAAGAGAAACCTGCTGGGAGCAGTAATGTAATGAAAGCATCCACTCTTATCGCAGAATTCCTCCATAAAGCCAAGATACCACCAGATAAGCCAACAGACTCTACAACATAAGAAATCTAAGATATGGAATATGCCTCCTCAAGCTAGCCAAGTATCCCAGCTAGTCGAGTTTCCAACAATATACAGATATCAAAACTATGGAGTTGCATAAGCCTCCCAAAAGAGGAGCGAAACGATGGTTTCTGGGCTCCTCTAACATTCCAAATCAGAATCTTCATTTAGGAGGGGTCCCACCTGGTCCCCTGACATCTCAACATCAACCGGACAACTGTTCCGAAGGATATTATCTGCAGACCCAGGGACCGAACTGTCCATAAGTACAGCAGACACATCCAACTGAATGGCCTTCTTTAGGAGTGTAACAGCAGAATCGTGGATAAGCCTGTCCTCCACAACTAGCTGAACAACCTCAGAACTAACAGCAGGTCATGCACAACCTTATCACAGGAAAGCACAGCCCCAACTTTCGACTGAGTATCAAGTTCCTTAGAACCATTCACAAGTGATTTCAGTCCACCAGAACCTGAGGCGGGGTTTTTTCCCCTTCCCTTTGGTAGGCTTGGAAACTACCCTCTGCACAGGAGATTCAACAGCCCCGAGCCCTCTTAAGTAGGCCTTGGTAGGCATCCGACCGAACCTTAGGACGGCCGGCCCATTTATCGAAACCCAACAAGGCAAAAGGGTTAGTGGCAATGTTCAGATTGGATTGAGGCAGAGAATTCTTAGGCAATTCAGATTCAACAGAAACCCCCGGCACGCTTGCACCCGACCGGCACGCAGCTCTCCTCGGCTGAACCCTGATCCCAGCCTGAACGTGCCCAAGGTCCTTCACTGAAGCTTCAGTCAGAGGACCTCCACTCGAGCAACCCAAGCAGGAATCATCAGGCACTTGGCACCCAGTCGAACTACCATCTAAAGACCCAGCCTGCATCTCCGACACAGCACTAGCAGGCCGACAATCATCGCCAGACGACACAGAGCTGAGGACGAGCGGCACAGGGGCAGCCGACTTCCTCCCAGTCTGCCTGCGAGCCACCTTCCCAGGGGTCTGCCACCCTTCGGATGAAACAGGGTCCAACGCAGGACCATCCTGCACCACCTTGCCAGAATCAGCAACAGGGCTATGGGGGGACCTCCGACGCCGGAGCGCAGCCATCCACGGACCAAAAACAGGGCCATCCGAAGAAGAAACAAAATCTAACACCGAGGTGCAAGAACCAGACGAATGAAGCAAGCCACATGATTCACAAATTCCGTCGAGATGCTCGTATACAAATGACTGCTAGAAGGGAGCCCGGCACCACGAATTTTCGCTCCCAGCCGGAGAGGTTTGCTCAAATCAACCCGAACACAAGCCCGAGCAAACCCACCACGGAGCCTCTCCTTCGTTGAAGAGTCCAGGAACAAGAAATCCCCTGCAACTGATAAAATAGGGCTCACAATTTCCTCGGTCCAGAACTCAATCGGAAGCAACGACAGCCTAATCCACAGTAGGGCCGAGAGCAGCGAACGTTCCGACGGCACAAACTCCGGACGCCAGTCAGCCACAGCTATAATCTAGCCGTTAGCCACCCAAGGCTTACCAGCACCTTGGCCTTAGCAAGGGGATCGAAAAAACGGAACAGATAGTGACGATGAGCCAAGGAAACAGAGTCTACCTCACCGGAGATGCCAGCCTGGCGGAACTCTCGGATAATAGCCTCCAGCGGAACCCACCGGGAGAGGCTCCTCGCAATAACAGCAAACTTCCCCCCGCTACCCGCTTCCTCCTCCAAGGCATTAACAGGGACCTGGACCACTTCCGGGAAGCGGCGCTCAAGCTCAAAAATCCCTGCCGAAGAGGGAGACGACGCACCCAAACAAATTGGTTGTCAATGCCACGACGCCAAGACATCCGGTCCTTCTTCTCACCATCCGGAACCACTGGAGGAGCAGACGAAGAGGACGCCATCGTTCAAAGACACGAGATCAGGATCGGCGGCGAGAACACCGAAGATCAAAGAGGAAACAGCCGGACGCCTAATCTTAAAGCAGACGCTTAATTTCCGCAAAACCTTTGCGCATGGTGAGATGGAACGCCCGCGATTCACTCACTCTTTGATTTGAAAGGAATGCAAAAGGCTATCTCTCTCTCTCTCTCTCTCTCATCTTTTCTTTTCTTTTCTTTTTTTTACGTGTTGTGTGGTTTGAAAGGATGTGAGAAAGCTGTCCAGGAACGTAGAAGGGAAAGTTCTGGAGGATACATACGCGATAAAAGGTCATCTAAATGTTGTGGATGTTCATAAGTAAAATTTCAAATATTCAATCGAATTGAACTTCAAAAATATCGATAAAAAACTCCAATATAAATAAGTTTAATGAGATATATATATTTCGAGCACTGTCCTTCACAGTGGGTCGTTGGAGTCCAACAAATGAGCTAAGTCGATTGGTAAGACTTTGGCTCGTCAAAGTGGGTTAGCTAGCAAGTTTCCATGCGACTTGTATCACATATTTCTTTATTTATTTTCTCTTATATGCTCACTACAGTAAATACTCATATTCTGATGCTAAAAAAAATTATTTGCCGATGCTTAAAAGCATCAAAAAATATTATTCCTGTTACTTACAGATCACCTCTCAAGAGCACCGGCGAGAAAAGGGCTTCACAGACTCCCGAGATATGGTGCCTGCCTCCTTTGGTTGAAAACCTATAAGAAAAGTCCCGGACCGGTTGTTCCGATGGGAACCCTCCGATGCTCAAGTCAGCGATTTGGAGAACAGAAATTAGGATGAGAGAAGATCCTCCCCCCCTTCATTGTGAGTCGGGAGCTTTATATACCTGTTCGGGGGTCCCTCTTACCCTTTGCAGATAACAGTTAAATCCAATCTTTCGTTAAGATCGGCTCCACAGGTGGGCGCACAGCTGCTAAATGTGTATCGTGAATATCGGCAACTGCACACAGTATCTGTAACTGCCCGTGATCCTAACAAAAAATGGGTGAGCGGGCTACGCGACAGTTTCTGGGGTATTTCAAATTATCCTATTCAATGTTCGGAGTTGATTTCATGACTGAAACTATGGACCGATAGCATGCGAGGCGAGACCGAGACCGAGGCAGGGCTCGAAGCCAAAGCCGAGGCTGAGACGGAGCTCGTGACCGAAGCTGAGACCAAGACGGAGCTCGAGGCCGAGGCCGAGCCGAGGCCGAGACTAGCTAAAATCATTACTTTGCTCGAAAAAACCATGCGGGCTGTTACCGTACTGCCTGGGGGCATGATTAGCCAATCAGATGCCCCCTGCCCCTGAGATGGGTGAGCGTGCACTCACCAACGAAAGGGGGCGTTTTATCATCCGGTGGTTAATCCTCGAGCACCATGCGTCTCCAAGGGCCGTTCCTTCTTTAATGATGCATCGGACGCTGCAATGCCATCATCTCATCCATTATGGTCGTTGAGATCGAGGGGGATTTCCTTCGAGTGCCGGGCTGCAGAAAGGCAGGCACATCATTGCGGTGAGGTCACTGCCGTCCCGTCATTGGCAGTGCCCTTCGCGTTCTGCGCTCCGGGTGGTTGCCGTAACGATCTCCAGTGGCAAGCGGGCACGTGGCTGAAGTGAACAAGGTAGGACAATTTGAAAAGATGAGACTATAAAAGGGGGTCGTTCTCAATCCGAGCCACCTTCACTGCCTTTGCCTTCTTCCCCGTTCTGATCATGCTCAAGCCTGTTTATCTTTCACCACCTGAGCTATTCGTCCCTGATTCTTGGTTCTCAAATCCTTCAGGTTAGTTCTGTTTCCACGGCCTCTTCATCTCTTTCGTGTTCGATCTCTGATTCCGAGGGTTATTCCCCCAACCTTCCACAACCCTCTTCTTCTCCCGCGCCCAGCTGGTCGACCTCCGCGGAGGGTGCCCCAGTGGAACAGCGGTGAGCCGCCGGGCGATTTTCCATCGAGAATTGCCCGGCTATCGGATGAGCTCTCATCCGGCACCGTCCGGCCATTGCTGGCCATCTTCCTTTGCGAGGCAGTCTCCCGAGGGGACTGCCTCTGTCATGACCGCCCAAGAGATAATCAATCTCAGGGCTTGTTACCAAATCCCTACTGACCTCCGCTTATACCGGCCTCTTCTCGAGGATAGAGTAACCTCCTCTTATCCCGGTAGGGTTGCCTTTTATGAAACCTACTTCAAGGCTGGCCTTCGCCTTCCTATTCATCCTTTATACTTAACCTTTTAGACAGATATTCCTTATCTTTGGCTCAATTGGTTCCGAATTCCATTCGGACTATCATCGGTTTCCTAGTATTATGCCACATTCACGGGATAGAGGCTAGGATTTCTCTCTTCCGTTGTTTCTATACTTTTAGGAATAATCGGGATGGTGGTCCTTTGCCGCCAGACCAGCCAGAACCCTTAAGTTGTATCTTCCTATTTCCATCAAAGGGTGGAAAGATAGGTTTTTCTTCGCCAAAGTTGAGGGGGTAAGGACCGAGTGGGGAATTCCCGACACCGAGCCAAACAAGGACCCGATAATTCTCCCAAGATCAAGAGGCGTTCGGACAGTTGATCACTGCCGACGTCCCTCAATGCAACAAGCTGCTAGCCGAGGAGAATCTTCGGCTAGCAGGCCTTATTCCTGGCGATGGTGAGCAGCCACAACTTTTCATCCCTTCATATGTTCTCCTCTTCCTTTTATTTTTTTTTTTAATCCTTTGGCTTGTGCAGGTATGGCACCATCACTTCAAGTAGTGAGAAAGGCCGCCGCTAAGGAGAGAAGGGCCCGAGTGGATGGAGCCCCTGCCGAGAAGAGGGCCAAAATCAAAGTCGTTAAAAGAGCCGAGGCCGAAGGAGCCTCAGGAAGAAATGAAGCCGAGGAAAGGAGACGGCCTCGATCGCCTTCACCAGCGCTACCCTCATCTCCTATCGACTTGACCAACACTCCTCCAGAGTAGAGGACCGAAGCACCATTGCCATCGCCTACTGCTCCTGAGGTGGAGCCAACCGGCTCAGCCACAGGGCCAGTTCCAGAAGCCGCCCTATCCACCGAAGAGGCGGTGGCCGAGGAGCCTCCACAGGCTGAAGTGCCAGTGGAAGAGGCACCACCGGCATCTGACCCAGCGCCGGTGGCTCCAGCATCCGTCGGTGCTGCGGAGGAAGGTGAGGCCGACGCGCCTTCCTTCCAATCAATCCTGTTGCATCACAGCCGCTGGGCCGAGTGGACGATGGCTTAGGTCCATGTACCTGAGCTTCAGAGTGTCCTTCAGAACCAAGGGACCTCTGTCTTCTTTCGGGAAGCGTTCGTGGCTCACCTCTGGGTAAGTGTTCTTCCATTGTCAATTTCAAGGACTTCATTTTCCACTACTTAACCCGAATAATTTTTGGTACAAGCGATAAATTCTTTAGCTGCCGTCTGAGGTCTTTTATCTCAGGTCGAGGCTACCCTCAGCCAACTGCAGGGAAATGCCAGTCAAGCCGAGGTCAGAGCAGAAACGGCTGAGGCAGCTCTAGAGGTAGCCCAAGTGGAGGTGGCCCGAGCACAAAGGGCTGAGGCCGAAGCCGAGGCCGCCCGATTCAGAAATCTAGCTCGGGCTAAAAGGGCAGAGGAGGCGCTTAAGGTGGCTCAGCGCCAGGTGGCCAGTGAGCTTGATAATGCTCAGGTGGCGGAGGAAAAACAAAAGGTAGCAGAGGAGAAGCAAAAAATGGCAGAAGCAGAAGTTTTCTTGCTGAAGCACCGACTGCACACTGCCACCGTTGAAATAAAAGCGGCCGAGGAGCGGGTCGAGAATGCCGAGGAAATCGCCCACCAATCTAATGCCGAGATAGCCGAGCTGAAGGCGGCAGTGACCGTGGCTAAGAAGAAGGCCGCTGAGGCCGTAGAGAATTTTAGGAAGTCTAACGCTTACGATGAGGAGCTGGCCGAGACCACTTCCTTTGTGTATAACGGCGGCTTCCAGGATTGCAAGGATAAAATAGAAAGACTCTATGGTCTCGAGGGAATCGAGGAGCTGGAACCAGACAAGGCTCCCGAGGATGATGGCCCAACTCCGGTTGAGCCTTGAGTTTTTTTTTTTTGTAACGAGGCCGATAAGAGTCGACAATTTTGTAAGATGTTTATCAATCAATGAAAAGCAACTTTTTGTTAATTTTCGAGATCCTATGTGCTCATTTTAGTACCGAGGCCGGGGCCAAGATCGTAGATCCCCTTTAGGAGCTGACGTTGTAGTTAGGACATGGCCAATACCTGACATCGTTGCCGAGGCCGAAGTCAAGATGCAGAATTCGAAACCAGAGCTTTAAGGCTAAAGTTGAGACCGGGGTGCATTAAGCGCCGATCCTACGTAGGCTTATGTACCGACAAGAAATCAAGTTGGAGCACCGACCTTTAACTGAGCCGAGTGTCGATGTAGGGTCGGGCGTAAGTACCGATGCCAAGTCGGACGTGAATGCCGATGCAAGTCGGGGTAGAGTGCCGACGCGGGGTCAAATTTAAGCGCCGACGGAGTCGGTCGCGTGCCGACATGGAGTCGGGCTCGAATGCCAACGCGGAGTCAGGCTGGAGCGCCGATGCGGAGTCGGGCTTGAGCTTGAGTGTCGACGCGGAGTCGGGCTTTGAGTGCCGGTGTGGAGTCGGACTTTAAGTGCCGACGCAGAGTCGGGCTTGAGCTGAATAAGTAGGATTGCTTGAAGGGACTTTTGCTAGTGAAAAGCAAACATCATTTTTGGACACGCTCAAGCTTACGATATTAATATCTTCACTGGTAATACCGATAGAGATTGTCCGCGTTCTACGTACGAGGAAGAGGTTTCACATCCAGTTCCTCGATCCGGTATGCTCTGCGATGAAGTTTATCGGTGACTCGGTAAGGTCCTTCCCAGTTGGAGACAACTTTTTTCCCCTCTGTTGGTTTGGAGACTTCGGCTCGTCTGAAGACCAAGTCTTCAGGGAGGAATGTTTTGGAGCGAACTCGGGCATTGTAATACATTGCGATCCTTTGTCGGTAGGAAGCCATTTTGAGTCGTGCGCAATCGCGGAGCTCATCAACAAAGTCAAGGCTGGCTCTCAGCTGGTTGGGATTGTCCTTCTCATCGTATGATTGTGTCCGGGGACTAGGGATGCCAATCTCCACTAGAATGACTACTTCCGATCCAAACACAAGACTGAAAGGAGTTTCTTCATGGGGGTTCAGGGCGTCGTGTGATAAGCCCATAACACGTTCGGGAGCTCCTCCATCCATCTTCCTTTGAAATCATCCAGACGTGTCCTAAGCCCTTGAAGGATTGTCCGATTCGTCACTTCGGCCGCTCCATTTGTTTGCGAATGACCGATAGAAGTGAACCTCTGATATATTCCTAGTTCGGCACAAAAGTCTCTAAATGGAACGTTGTCGAACTGGCCTCCATTGTCGGTAACAAGTGTGTGGGGTAGTCCAAAACGACAAATAATAGACTTTCAGAAGAAGTTCCTCACCTTGGCTTCAGTAATCTTGGCCAGTGCTTCGGTCTCTACCTATTTGGTGAAGTGGTCGATGGCGTCGAGCAAAAACTTTCGCTGACCAGAAGCTGAAGGGAATGGTCCCAAGATGTCCATTCCCCACTGGGCGAAAGGCCATGGAGCTGATAGGGGCTCAACTGAGAGGTTGGCAGCTGTTGAATGTTAACATGCCGCTGACAACTATCGCACTTCCGGACCAGCTCAGCCACGTCTTCCCGCATGGTGGGCCAGTAATAGCCTTGGCGTAGGGCTTTGTGTGACAGCGCTCTGCCCCCCAAATGGTTTCTGCAAATACCTTCATGGATCTCACGGAGGATGTAGTCGATGTTTGTAGGCCAACACATCTGAGGAGGGGATGAGAGAAAGATCTTCGGTACAGTTGTTCGTCGAACATTAGGAACTTGTGTACTCACCACTTGAATAGCCTGGCTTCGGTAGGGTCAGCTGGGAGGGCACTAGCGGTAAAGTATTGGGTGTAAACATCCATCCAAGAAGGCTCTTGGCGGATAGGCATGGATTCTTCTACCGCGTCAGTGCTTGGGGCTTCCAGATGCTCCACGTAGGTCCTTCCCAAGGTCCAGTCGGCCAAGGTGGCTAGCCGGGACAAAGCATCAGCTCTAGCGTTCTCCTCCCGGGGAATGTAGCTGACGCTGAAATGGGCCAAGGGAGAGGCTTGTGACTGCACCATACTCAAGTAACGGAACATAGTAGGATCCCGTGCCTCGTACTCCCTTTTGATTTGACCGGAGATGAGTTGGGAGTCGGTGAAGACTCTAAGGCATTTCACCTTGAGCTCTCGTGCTAGCTTCATCCCTGACAGTAAGGCTTCATACTCAACTTGATTGTTGGTGGCTGGAAAGAGGAAACGGAGGGCGTACTCAGTCACAACTCCGTCTGAACTGGCTAGGATGAGGCCTGCCCCGCTCCCTTGAGAATTAGACGCTCCATCCACGTGAAGGATCCAATCCTCCCCCTTCCCTCGAATGCAACATCCGAAGAGTTTGCATGGGACTCCTTCGGCTGCTCTTTTGTCCAAATGCACTCGACCAGAAAATCTATCAAGACCTGAGACTTTATAGTCGACCTGGGTCAAAACGATAGATCAAATTCCCCCAGCATGAGTGCCCACTTCGCCAGTCGACTAGAGGTATCAGGGCGAGAGAGGATTGCCTTGAGTGGTTGATCTATAAACACCACGATCAGGTGAGCTTGGAAATAGGGCCTGAAGTGCTGGATAGAGACAATCAACGCAAAGATAATCTTCTTGACTCTGGAATATCTAGTCTCTGCATCGTGAAGCACCTTACTGGTGTAGTACACTGGCTTTTGTGTCCCGTTGGCATCCATGCGAACAAGCATGGAGCTGACAACCTCAGAAGAAGCTACAGGAGGAGCTCCTCCCCGCCCCTTGGTTTGGATAACAATGGCGGGGTGGATAAGAATTCTTTTAACCCCTTGAAAGCCTTCTGGCACTCTCTCATCCACTCGAAGTCGTTGACTTTGCGCAGTGCCTTAAAGAAAGGCAGACATCTCTTCGCAGACTTAGACAAAAAATGGCTCAAGGCCGCCACCTTTCCAGTCAAGCGCTACACCTCCTTCTTGTTCGCCAGAGACCTTTGGCGAGAAAGCGTAGGGAGTATAACTCCAGGCGGCACGATCTGAATGGAGGGGTTTGGATTTGACAGCCTGCGTAATGATGCCCTAATTAATGCTGCGCGGCCGCCATGCCTTTACGGGATGAATCTATGTTTCTTAGGGGAAAACGTTGAGGAAACACCACGTATCAAATCCCGATTTTCATGGCGCCTGCGATGGCGGTTCCGGGTGTCTCGATTAAAATGCCTAATCTTCTCTTTGAGGCGGTTACCTTTGGGGAGAAACAAAGTCGTAACATCGCCATTTCCATTCGCAGCGCTCTTTTGTTTCTTCTTGAAGAATCTTGTTCCCCTATTTCCTTTGTAACCTCACTCGGTGTTTCTTTCAACCAACAGCATGGTGAGGCCTAGCGACATGGTTTCAAAGATTGTTGCTGAGGATTTGGGAAGAATACACCAGAAATATAGCATTCCCTCGGATGTCATTTTGCGGCTGCCGGAGCCCGAGCATAGGGCCTCGCAAGAGCTGGAGGGCAGGATCGTTCTTTACAAGATAGCCTGAAGGCAGGCCTCCGGTTTCCCCTTCATCCCTTAGCGAAAGAAATCATGAGGTTTTATAACATCTGCCTGATAATGGTGGCTCCTAACAGCTGGCAGAGTATCATCGAGTTTATCTCGATGTGTAACCGGGTTCAGGTAACAACAACTTTGTCCCTGTTCCATGTTTGTTATCATTTGATGTCCGGGAGGAGCTCGGAGTGGTCCTATATCGGACCTCGGAGGTCATTCAGGACGATCATGGATAAACCATCGTCCATAAAGGAATGGAAGGTTTGATTCTTTATTGCCGAAGGGAACATTGATTCTGGCTTCCCGCGGGGATGGGGAAACCCTGTTAGGGATATGGAAATGCATCCAGCCTTATCCAAACAGGAGAAGGAGGACCTAGGGGTCCTTCTTGACAGTCGAGTGTTCTCGGCTAACATCTTACTATCGAAGGAGGCTCTTTTCGCCGCCGGGCTTAGTCCCATCGACGTACAAGGAAAGTCTTTTCTTTCTCCCTTCCATTGATTTTATTCGAGCGAGTATATCTCGGTCTGATTGTTCGCCTACTGCTCTCGCAGCCAAGAGATCTGCGCTGGAGGGCCGCATAAAGAAGGAGTTGGGCAAGCGCCCGAGAGAGGCCAGTAGTGGGGAAAGATGCAAGCTTGAGAAGAGGGATCATCTTTTTGAAGAGTGCTTGTCGGAGATAGTGGACAAAAAAGAGAATGTGGGAGCACCGGCGATGAGAGAGGGGTCCTCTCAGTTGGGGGAAGAGGCAATAGCCATGACGGAGGAGCAGAGAGCAGAGGAGGACCCAGAGAGGGTTGCCGAGATCCCTTGCCCTTTGGTGGTGGAGATAGTGGACAGCCCGGATGAGGCTCCATCAGAAGTTCAGGATGAGCCTACCATTGAAGGACCTCCCTCGGAGGGATTAAAGGGTGGTGACGTTGGGCCAATGGTAATGGAGGCTCGGGATGAGTTTCCTACTGGAGAGCTTCCTCCTGAGGAGGTTAGAAGAGCTGGTGAATAGGTTGAGGCTTCGGTGGAGCCCGCGGGGGAGGAGCAGGCGCTGGTGATTAAAGAAGGACCTTTGGGTGAAGAAAGGGGACAAGATGATAACCTTCCAGCCGAAGCTTCTCCCACTGAAGCCTCGGGAACATTGATGCCTGGGCTAGCCGAGGTATCCGATGAGTCGCAGGCCAGACTTTTGCTGAAGGAGGCCAGGAGATTGAAGGCTTCTCAGTTTGAGGTTGCCCGGACTGATCCCTCAGATGGGCAGCCTGGTAGTTTGGACCCGGCTATCGAGGAGGCATTCTCTTCTCTGATGAGGTCGACATTGTATCCGAGCGCGGGTCCCTTGATGAACGAGTTTGCAGACTTGGATCTTATCGACGCCGCATTCGGTCAGTGGAATGTGGCGAAGGATGTTCATCTTCTCCCTGAAATCAACAATTCCACCCTTATGGAGCTAGCTAGGTCTTACACCTCCTGGTAGAGTTGTTATTCTAGAGTAGTGGGTGCTTTCTGGTTAACTTGATCACGCTTTCTTATTTAGGTTTTGTTTCGTAGAGCGCTCTGATCACTAGGGCACTGTGCTGGCGCTTGAGCCTAGCGACAGGGGCCAGCGTCCAGGCCAAGAGAGTCAGTACTGAGCTCCGATTGCGAGCAGAGGTGTCTGATAAATTTGAGCGAGTTCTGGACACTGCCAACAAGAACTTGGTAAGGGCGAGGGGATTGCATCAGGCCGCCCTCGACGACGCATCCAAATTAAGGCTCGAAGTTAAGGAGCTACGTGGGCTTTGAGCGAGGTACGACGAAGTATGCTCAGAGTTATCACAGGTCACATCCAGATATGCTGAGGAAATGGAAACTGCTCAGAAGCAGTTTGACGAAAGTTGAGACAGGCTGAGGAGAGAAGCTGCTGAGGAGAAGAATCGCCTGAACAGAATGCTTGGTGAGTCAGAGGAGAAGGTCCAGCAGCTAAATCATTGCATTGTTGCCAGGGATGACAGGATTAGATGGCATCAGGAGAAAAAGGCCAAGCTTGATAAAGAGCTCTCCCAGTCCAGGGAAGAAGCTAACAGCAGGCAGTCGAAGATCAATGACCTCAAGGACAAGGTCAAGCAGGTTAAGGCCGACAAGCTGAGGGCCTTCGGCGCGGTCGAGGAATTGACTAGGAGATTAGCTCGGCAGGAGGAGGAGGTACGATATCATCTTTTTAATCTTTCCATCGGCTCACTATTGCATCGGCTAACCCTGTGTTTGCATATGGAGAAGGAAATTAGAGGGCTGAAGCTAATTAGAGACCTTGCAAGGGGAACTATCATCGAGTCGACAGAGGAACTCAGAGCTTGAAGGGTGGGCCACCAAGACTGAGGAGCAAATCGCCTCACTCCGGGGCCAAGTTGTCGAGGCTAAAGGCATCTCGCCATATTTCGGGGCGAACAAGATGCGACTTGTGCCAAGGCTTTTCAACTTGGCATGGAGGAGGTCCGAACCAGAATATCTCGGGAGCACCCAGAATGGGACCTCTCCTTTTTGGATGTTGAACCCTTTAAGGCCTGTACCCCGGGGGCTGAAGAAGTCGAGTATGAAAATATCTCAGACGTCGATCTTGATGCTATTTTGGGATCTAGCGAGGCCGCGGCTCCCGAAGGATACTCCAAGCTTGCCGCCGAAGGAACGATGACTTTCGAAGTGGGCGAAATGAGCCAAGCTTCCCCGAATGTTGCCGAGGATATCGCTGGGACTAATCCAGCCCCTGATCCTTGAGGGTCGCTTGTGTATTTTTTGCTTTTCAGATTTGTAGTCTGGTCAAAATTTCTGATGAACGATTTTTTTTTTCACCTCTATTTGCTCATCTTTTTGGCTAATCTTTTACCTTAACTTTTCCTCCGACTGCGAACGGATTATAACTCATTCGCGCTCTTAGGTCGGTTGAATTTGGGCTAGAATAAACGTCTTGGTCGAGGCCGAGGTATAAAATGACCCGGCGTTGCCGAGGAATATAGTTATAGTCTCCCTCGGAGCAGGTAAGGGAGTTCGCCCTGCCGAAGTATCGGATAGCTCGACTTAAAATGGTCGAGAATCGCAGGGGTATCTTGGTTAGAGCCGAGGTTAGATAGTTCGGCTCGCTCGAAGTGAAGAAATGGGCATGTTTTCAGCCGAGGCATACGTAGTGGCTTTGTTAAAGAGTACTCGCCCTTGTCAGGGGCATTTACTTCGTTGGCCTTTTCCAATGCAGGTCCTTTTAGCGTACGTGATAAGCAATCGATCGCCATTGGATGGCATCGTTTTCGAAGGGGATTTCCTAGGCCTGCCCGTATCCCAACGACCTGTAGCCGATCTCATGCATTTAAGGTTTTTGATTCAAGATCAGGGGGAGATCCCTTGCCTTTCGTCATGGCTTGGGAAACACATTTGGTGCGCTCCGGAAAATAATTCTTTTATTCTGCCCTTCCACGTAGCAATGGGACATGCTGTTTCAAATTTTGGGGGCTTATTTGCCTATAAATTGGGGAGAATGGGCCGTGTTAGGCTATCTCTCAGGACTTTGTTCTCCTGTGAAAGCTCTCATGATGTCTATGTATCTGAGGTTGAGAGTGGAGAGACTGAGTTCTCCTTTTGTAAGTCGACCTCCCCCGGATAGCTGGAATGATGAAAGAGCCACTGAAGAACAGCCCGTCCTCAAGAGAGGAGTTTCGGAGATCATATGGAGAGAGCACGGGAAGTCCGCAGAGACCATATTGGGAGCGCACGTACGTGCTCCTTGTGTGTCCTTTGCCACTTGCCATGGGGACCGTCGGAGATGCAAAGTATGCATATCCCCATGGTAAGGATGGACTTTTCCTCTTCCTCGGGCTGGGTCCCCTAGCTCGTCCGGCTGGGGGATCTTTTGCTCATGAAGAGAGAGTTGAGAGTAGTGTGGGCCTGCTGGTCCCCTATCTTTCACGGTCGGGCAGCGTCTAGCAGCCCAGCATCCCACCCAGGGAGAATGTCTTCCCAGCATCGGCGTCCACAGGTCTTCTTTCTGTTCTTGGATCTCTTGGTTCATCCGAAGGACCCGTGGGAGGCTGGCCTGGCCCTAACCAGGGTTCAGGGCGAGCTGACTGGATTGTCTGACTACTTGGGTTAGATGTCGAAACATCATTATTAACCGAAGCTGACTGAAGCAGTCCGGCCGAGCTATTTACTTATTTTTATTTCTTGTGCCATGATGCACTTGTAACGCCTCTTAGGAGGTTGTAACTCTTTTCCATTGATGAAGAAATAAAGAAAGTTTTATTCTTTCTTCTTTTAGCACCTGCTTCTTTTTCGATGTGATTGTGTTTGAGAGTTACTACTCCCATATCATACTTTTTGTGTCATAGCACATCTCGGCAGCATTCTTGCTACCTTGCTTTTGCTAAGACCAATGCTCGGTCCTCAGCAGAGGAAAATGTTTGTCCCTATTTGGGTCAGAGGTGGACCTGGGCGGTCCTGGGGACTCATGCGGTAAGCATGATCCCATTTGTAGAACGAAGCAGGTATTTTTTTGGAAAGAGATAGCTCGTATGTCTTTACGGTTGAGTAGAAGGAGGTTGCTTACTTTGTCGAAGTATCATAGGACATCTTAATTGCCTCAGAGAGTTTGAGAATTACTCGTCTAGACCGAAGCTTTAGATAACATTTTAAGAATATGCCATTTGACTTGGCCGAGGTTTCAGATAATCACTCGGTTGTAGCCGAGGCTTCGGAACATCGCTCGGTTGCTGCCGAGACTTCAGAATACCATTCGGTTGTTGTTGAGGCTTCAGAATGTCGCTCGGTTGTTGCTGAGGCTTCAGAATGTTGCTCGGTTGTTGCCGAGGCTTCAGAATGTTGCTCGGTTGTTGCCGAGGTTTTAGAATATTGCTCGGTTGTTTTACTTGGCCCTGCCAAGATATGGAGATCGCTTGGTGTTGCCGAGGATTTTTTGATATTTACTTGATCCTTATTGCAACTGTGGATTCAGGCGCGGACGGCCGAAGAGGATTGGGGCTACCCAAGCGATAGAGGGGGCGCCTGAAGCCCGTAAATCGGCCACTCTCAAAGAGGGTGAGCTATGTCGCTCAGTGTTGGTCGCTGATGCACTTTTCCTCTTCTCTGCATTTTTTCGAGGATGCCTAATTCGAGGAAGTCTAGCAGACTTTCGAGGACATTTACTTTGAAAGGTCCGGTAGATCGAAGGGAGTCTAGTCCCGAGAAGGGAGTTCCTTGAGCGCCTCAATGTTATTAATTATCCTCTTCGATGAGGGGAGGAACTCTTCGTTTCTCGTGAGTGCCCACTGAGGTGGCGACGCGCGGCGAGTTTCCATGGGTTGAAATTAATGGCTCGAGTGATCGAAATACTCACCAGGAGCGGTTTAAATATGGATGAGGGGGATGCCTCTGTTAGTCATCTTTTCAGCCGATCTCCCAAGAATTTTTGGGTTATGAGATGGCTTCTGGAGGTGAGAGGCGATCAGCTAAGGCATCGAGCAGCTGTGCTAATGGCCCTGGGGGGTCCTAGGGGAGCTGCGTTACGGTAACCATTGATGGGGAGGCCCTGGCGTCAATGCTCGCGGATCGGGAGCGGCTTCAGAGGGCGACCGAATAATATCTGGCCGTTTGTATGAGGGAGGTCGAGCTCCTTCGTCGTGCCAACAGCCGGCTGGAGGGGGAAGTAGCATCCCTTCGACGACAGATCGCCGAGTCAACTTGGCATGGAGAGGGCTCGGCGGCTCCCGAAGAAGATGATAAGCCCCAGTGAGGGCTCATATATCTTTTTCTTTCTTTTTGACCTTTTTGTGACGAATGAAAAAGAGGATTTTCATAACTTTTGTGTTTGCTGTTATCTTCGAAACATTTAATAAAAAATGGAAATGCACTTCGGCTTTGGCCGAGGCTTTTAATAAGTAACGCACTTCGGCTTTGACCGAGGCTTTTATTCTTCGGCGTCGGTCGGGGCTTGTAAGCTGCCCGAATCCGATCGAAGTTTTCTTCGCTCTTCAGTCCGGCCGGGGCTTGTAAGCTGCCCGAATCCGGATGAAGTTTCTTCACCATTCGGTCCGGCCGGGGCTTGTAAGCTGCTCGAATCCGGACAAAGTTTCTTCACCATTTGGTTCGGCCGGGGCTTCTAAGCTACCCAAATCTGGACAAAGTTTCTTCACCATTTGGTCTGGCCGAGGCTTGTAAGCTGCCCGAATCCGGACAAAGCTTTCTTCGTTCTTTGGTCTGGCCGGGGCTTGTAAGCTGTCCGAATCCGGACGAAGTTTCTTCACCATTCGGTCCGGCCGGGGCTTGTAAGCTGCCCGAATCCAGATGAAGTTTTGGAGATCACTTGGCTCCCAACCGTACTGGGGGTGCTTGACAATATCGAGTCTTTGAATAGGGCTCAACTCAGCCATGGTGCGTAGATATTGCTACTCAAGAAGATAGCTCGGTCATGTCGAGAATGGATAAGTAACATCCATTTTTCATTATGACTTTTCGGAGAAAATGATTGCAGCGATCGAGCCATGAATAATAGAGATAGGATGCTAATGCTGTAAATAGGGCGAGTCTATAGAAAGCGTACCCTACTAGTGGTATATACGGAGATTGTCCGAGTTCCACATCCGAGGAATAGATTTTCCGCTCAGATCCTGGAGCTTGTAGGTGCCAGGTCTGATGACTTCCGCCACTTGATAGGGGTCTTCCCAGTTTGGAGACAGCTTTCCTTATTCTAGTGGTTTGGAGACAGATGCTTTCCAGAGGACGAGATCGCCGGGTGAGAAGGATTTCCCTTTGACTCTGGAGGCATGATAGCGGGCCACTCTTTGCTGATATGCAGCTACCCTGATTCGAGCTTTCTCTCTGATTTTTTCCACTAGGTCGAGATTGGTGCAGAGCTGCTCGTCGCTAGCCTCCTCCGAGTAGCTCTACACTCACGGAGAAGGAAGCCCTATTTCTACGGGGATGACAGCTTTCGTGCCGAAGGCCATCCGGAATGGGGTCTCGCCAGTGGGGATTCTCTGGGTGGTGCGATAGGCCCATAGGACATGGTGAAGCTCATCCGCCCATCTGCCCTGGGCTCTGGCAAGCCGAGCCTTAATCCCTTGAAGCAGGTTCCGGTTAGTTACTTCGGCTTCTCCATTGGCTTGCGGATGCCCTACCGACGTAAGGCGATGGCAGATTCCATGCTCCTCGCAGAAACCTTGGAACTTTGGGTTGTCGAACTGCTTGCCATTATCAGTGATAATAGTATGCGGAAGGCCGAAGCAACAAATAATGGATCTCCATACGAAGTCCCTGGCCCGAGCTTCGGTTATCTGGGCAACGGCCTCGACCTCTACCCACTTAGTGAAGTAGTCGATGGTGACAAACAAGAACTTTCTTTGTCCAGTGGCGAGGGAAAAAGGGCCAAGAATATCCATCCCTCCACTTAGCAAAGGGCCAAGCAGAGGAAATAAGGACTAAACTGGCGAAGGGGAGCCTCTGGATGTTGGAATGTCTCTGACATGGGTCACAAGCTCGGACGAGGTCGTCAGCATCTTTTTGCATGGTGGGCCAAGAATACCCCTGGCGCAGCATCTTGTGGCATAAGGACCGGCTCCCCGATGGTTGCCACAGATTTCCTCATGTACCTCCCAAAGAGCATAATTAGCTTCAAATGGGCGAAGGCATTTGAGTAGCGGTATGGAAAAGGATCGCTTATACAGCTGGTCATCGATCAGCACATAGTGGGTGGCTTGCAATTTCAGCTTCCTTGCTTCCTTACGGTTGACTGGGAGCGACCCTTCTTTTAGATACTTCAGTATGGGGTTGAATCGGGATGGTTCGGCCTCGACCTGCATCACTCGGTCTGCCTCTGCGATGCTAGGCTTTTCTAGAATCTCCAGGGGAAACTTTCGCTCAAAATCCATCGATTCCGTGGTTGCTAGCTGAGACAATAGATCAGCTCGTGCATTCTGGGACCTTGGGATCTGAATGACTTCAAATTCAGAAAAGTGGGAAAGTAAGTCCCGCACCTGTTGAAGATACCGAATCATGTTCGGCTCCCGGGCCTTGAACTCGCCCTGCATGTGACCGGCTACCAATTGAGAGTCGGTAAAGACATTCAGCTTCTTCACTTTAAGGTCACGGGCGATTTGGAGTCCAGCGAGCAGAGCTTCATATTCGGCTTCATTGTTGGAGGCTGGGAAGGAGAAGTGAACGCCGTACTCGAAGGTCGCCCCCTCTAGGCTAGTGAGGATTAAGCCAGCGCCGGAGCCATTGGCATTAGATGATCCGTTAACGTGGAGCAGCCACAGGGCATCTAATCTAGGGTGCCCAGAGGAGTCCGGAGTGGAGCCATCCTCCGGGATGGTACATTCGAGGAGAAATCAGCTAGAACCTGTGCTTTGATGGCCGGGCGAGGTTGGTATCGGATGTCATGCTCACTTAGCTCGACAGCCCATTTGGCCATTCTCCCTGATGTCTCCAGACGATCACCGCCTTGATGGGTTGGTCGGTCAGGACTGTCACAGAATGTGCCTAGAAATACGGTCGCAGCCTCTGAACCGACGTTACCAGGGCCAAAACCAACTTCTCGATCCAGGAGTATCTTGTCTCGGCGTCCCAGAGCAGCTTGCTGACATAATAGATTAGCTTTTGGGTATTATTCTCTTCTCTGACCAACACTGAGCCAACTGCGCCTTCTGAAATTGCTAAGTACAGGAACAACGTTTCTCTCAGATTCGGACTGCTGAGGAGGGGTAGAGAGTTGAGATATCTCTTGAGGTCTTCGAACAATTTTTGACACTCGGAAGACCATTGAAAATTCTTGGCTGATCGGAGAGCTTTAAAGAAAGGAAGGCATCTCTCAGCCGACGAGCCATAAAGCGTTTGAGAGACGCGATCCTTCCAGTCAGGCACTGGACCTCTTTGACGGATGCTAGGGGTGCCATTTGCCGAAGGGCTTGAATCTTCTGTGGATTGGCCTTAACGCCCCACTGAAAAACCATGAAGCCCAGAAACTTCCCAGAGTTGACACCGAAGGCGCACTTAGTTGGGTTGAGCTTCATCCGATATTTTCGGAGTGTCGCGAAGCTCTCAGAGAGATCCTCAATATGTTGGGATGCTTCTTTGCTTTTGACCAGCATGTCGTCAACATACACCTCCATGTTTCGACCGATTTGCTCCTTGAAGACTTTGTTAACCAGCCTTTGGTAAGTAACACCTATATTTTTCAGACCAAAAGGCATGAAACAGTAACAATAAGTACCTTGGTCAGTTATGAAGGCGGTCTTTTCTTCATCCTTGGGCGCCATTTGGATTTGGTTGTAGCCCGAATATGCGTCCATGAAGGTCAGCATCTGATGACCGAAAGTGGCGTCTACAAGCTGGTCAATCCGAGGGAGAGGGAAGCTGTCCTTCGAGCATGCTTTATTAAGGTCGGTGAAGTCAATGCAGATCCGCTATTTACCATTCGGCTTCTTCACAATGACAACATTGGACAGTCAGCTCGGATAATTTACCTCTCGAATGAAATTTTCCTTGATAAGCTTGTCGACTTCTTCCTCAATTGCCTTCTGTCGCTCGAGGGCAAAGCTCCTTTTCTTCTGCTTCACGGACCGGGACATCTCGTCCACATTAAGACAGTGGACGAGAACGTCTGGGCTAATTCCAGGCATATCAGAAGCAGACCAGGCAAAGACATCAGCATTCCTTCGGAGAAAGTCAATCAGCTCCAGCCAGGGCTTCCCTTTCAGCAGCGACCCGATCCTTATGGTTTGGTCGGGCCGAGATTCATTCAGCGGTACCTCCTCTAGCTCTTCGGCTGGTTCTCCTCGTTGCTCGGCAAAATTCTTCCGAGCGTCTAGTTCATCAACTTCGGGTAGTTTGGACTGAAGGCTGATAACGAAGCACTACCGAGCTACAACTTGGTTTTCTCGAACTACTCCCACTCCCCATCCGGTAGGGAACTTCATTGCTAGATGCGGGATGGAGACAGTGACTCTTAGGGACATTAGGCCGGGTCTCCCAAAGATTGCATTGTAGGGCAACCAAAGCTTGGTCACCAAAAAATCTGTATGAACAGTGGCAACACAGGGCCAAGTTCCCGCGCGGACCATCAAGGTCACGACCCCCTCTGGGGTAATAACATTGCCGGTGAACCCCATTAGGGTGGAGTCCACGACTCGGAGATTCTCCATGAACAGTTTCATCTTCACAAACACATCAAGATACAAAACATTGACAGAGCTCCCATTATCAATAAGGATTCGATCTACATCATAATTGTTCAGATTGAGAGATACAACTAACGCATCGTCATGCGGGAACTGTATCTTCTGGAGGTCATTGTCAGAGAAGGAGAGCTCATTGGTCCGCGCTCTCTTTGGTGCTGAACCTTCTTCATCGTCCCACCAGCTCGACGGACTACCGACTGCCTCGATCACATTGATGTGGCTGGCGACCGGAGGATTCGGAGGAGGCTACTAGGGCTCAGGCTGGCGGTCGCCCCCGTTCCTTGGCTCGGGCGCTCTCTTGAATTGGTCCAGCCTACCCTGCTGGATGAGCCTCTCGATTTCGTTCTTCAGCTGTCAGCACTCCTCGGTGTTGTGGCCATGGTCCTGGTGGTAGCGGCAATATTTGGCGGGGTCTCTCCGGGCCGCATTCCCTCAAACAGGAGGTGGTTGAGGGAGCTGACGCTTTATCTCCATGAGGATCTCCGCTCTCGGGGTGGTGAGTAGGGTGAACCAGTTGAACCTCCTAGGCGGGCTCCAGGTGCGGTTCCTCGATGGCGGCGGAGGAACCCTTTGGCAGCGAGGTGGGCTCTGCTGGCGGGCGGATTGGTGCTTGTCCGAGCCCGTGGACTCCTTCTTCCTTGTTAGCTCGATGCGGGTAGCCCTCCGTGATTCCTTGACTTTGGCGTACTTGTCCGCCAGGGCCATCATATCGAAGAGGTTTGGAGGGTAACTGACCTCCAACGCCAGATAAAAGTCACTATCCTTCAACACTCCACCTGCTAAGACAGACATGGCCACCTCATGATTAAGGTGGTCCACTTCCAGCATTGCCGTATTGAAACGGCCGAGATATTTCTTCAAAGACTCCCCCTCTCTCTGCTTAACCTCAGAGAGGGAGTCAGATCTCCACCGGTGACTACGGTTGCTGATGAACTGGCTGATGAAGAGGCGGCTCAGCTCGTCAAATGAACCAACAGAACCTGGTTTCAAGGCATTGAACCAGGTTCGGGTGGACCCCCTGACGGTGGAAGGGAAGGTGCGACAGAGGATCGCATCTGATGCCCCATGGAACATCATGATCGATCGGAAGCTGCTGAGGTGGTCGTCGGGATCGGAGGATCCATGATAGGGCTTGATGGTGGGCAGCTTGACGTGGGAGGGAATCACTTCCTCCATAATCTCCTTAGAGAAGGGAATGCCCTGCTCCGCTTATATTGAAGCGGATGGGCTTGCTTGGCGGCATCCAACTCCTGACGCATCTCCCATAGTTGTCGGTGGATCTCCTCAGGCATAGTAGGAGGAGCTGGGCGAGGATAGAAATGAGACGGTGTCGAGTCGTGACGAGAGAACACCGGAGAGAGGGATCGGGCCCGTCGAGATCGGGGAAGATCCTTGCCACAGATCCCTTGGGGGGCTAGCTCAACTTCCTTAGGGCGACGAGGGGGTCTGCAACCCCATACGGGCCGAAAGAAGAGACCGCTAGATGAGCGGGGGCCGCATTCTCCTCAGGAAGGTACGGAGTAGGTGCAGCTGGATGGGAAGCTTCAAAGCGCCCCTGAATCAGATGGACCAAAGCTTGGACCTGCTGGACTAGTGAGGCAAACTGGTCCTGGGTCACTGGGGCCACCGGTGGCGATGGAGTCTCAACTGGTGGCGGCGGAGGTGCTATACTGCTCACCGGATCAGGTCTTTGGGAGGCGACCTGGTCCCGGGCTTCGGAAGTAGCCTTTCTTCGATTGGCCATAGGAAGAGTTCTCTTTCATATCGAGATCCTTATCTCCTGGATCACAAGTTTATGGGACTTGAGGGCCCTTCCTCTAGCACCAATTTGTTGCTGTTGAAATCTGTCCTCCGACTCGGGCATGATCGAGCTTCAGGATGGGCTCTCTCCTGGGCGGACCTGCAAAACAGTCCTCACCGAGAGGCATTGGGGGTGGCCCTCCGCGGAAGACCCTCCGACGCTCAAGTCAGCGGGGATCAGCAATCAACAAATGTGAGGAGAAGGCTCTCGCTGAAGAGTCTCTCGAGGATGGCCTTTCGAGAGCTCTGAGCAGAGCGTTAATGGCGGTAAGGGATGAGCAGAGGTAGAAGGAGAGTGGGCCAGTAAGCAAGTGCGCATACCTGAGAAGTCAAAAAATGGTTCTATTTATAGAGGATCACCTGATTCTTTGGGGGCATCGTGGGTCCGAAAGCCGTTAGGATTCGAATTCAGTTTGTTATGAGGTAAGTAAGATTCGTATCTTGTTAGTTAGAGGATCGACGGCTGAGAGAGCCGGTTGATGTCTTGAGATTCAGAGACGGTGTAGGCTCTAGGGCTTTAGGCCACTCTCGGGTATGATTTTTGTCTAAACTCTCCTACGCCAGATTCCGCAGAGGTGCTTGAGTGCCCGGGTCTGGCCGAGGCATAAGGATAGCTCGGCTGACGGGGCACGGTGAATAGGAATAGCTCGGCGGAGGTCGAGAGACAGGGATAGCTTGGCTGAGGCCGAGAGATGTCTATAGCTCGGCTAAGGCCGAGAGATGTGATCCAAGCCTTGAGAATCCTTGGCTCACCTAGGGGTTAAAGTGCCTCGGCCCACTGAGGCTGATTCATCTCTAATGAGTATTGCACAGCAAGTGGGAGTCAGGGCTGATCCTAACCCCTTGCATGATTATTAATGCAACGGTGATTTTATCCCTCAACAAGCAATGAAGGAGAAATAGTAGAGAGAAGATTCTATATTCTTTTGTGAGAGTTAGAGCACTTTTTGGATAAAAGTTGTTCCATAAAGATGCAGCAATCTTATGAAGGAGCGATGACTGACTATAAGAAATTTTTTTATAAATAAAAATGATAAATTTTATTTTTATTTTTTTATTTTTATGTTATGAGAATTTTTAAATTAGTCATGTTTATGTTAAGTGAGCCAAATCTAAGTTGTTAAGCGAGCGATAGTATTTGTATTAAGTGAATGACGTCTTATTAATTTAATATTATTTATTTTAAATAAACAAATTAAATAATTAGATTATGTTTGTATTGAAATTTTGTTGATAATTAATTCATCATATTATGTGCATGTTTATCCATATAATATGATTAGGGATCCATAATTTTCCTATTGAAAAAAAATTAATATTACTTTACAACCCTTAAAAATAAAATAAATAAATAAATAAAAGGCAAGATGAAACCATAAATACTATGAAAAAGACTTTATGCATCAATTTTTTCATAAAGTATGCATCGACTATGCCAATTAGCGCTTATGCATGCCACGGACATGCAAAGACTCGTTAGGTCTTCTTCTGCTCAGTACATGCACCAGCAAGTAGGGGTTGATTGTTTGGCAAGTTGTTTGGCGGAGGCCGGCACGACTTTCCCTTTTGGCAACTGTTTGGCAGAGTCCCGCGAGTTTACCGGGCATCGAAACGTTTAACAAACCCTTGGATGGCTCCGCAGGAAACAAGTGAACCATCTGTGGCGACTTCATTATCTTCCCTCGCCTCTATGGAAAAAGAGAGCTGAAGTACGAAGAATGCTCAGCCTCCTTCCAGCCAGAAAAGCTCTCGCACGCGGCGCACACGGGAACTTTGACACGGAATTAAAAGCCGCCGAAGGGTGCTTAAAACGTGGAATTATTCTATGGGATTGATGTCTGATTAAAGCAGTTGTGCTGTAGATTAAAAAAGCCAACAAGAGGGCCAAAAAAAAAAAAAAATGCTAACCTTAATTCTCCTGTACCTGTTGGCATGCCTAGAGCACTGTAGAGTTGGAGAAGCATTTCTTTCATTGTCAAACGCTAGATCAAGGCCCTCCATTAGTACATTTTAACGAGTCAATGGAAAAGAAAAGCTATCATTTAGGTTGCTCAAATATAGATGCACGTCTGCCTTATTTATTATCTCTTTTGATTGAAAGAATATCTTACTTGTTTCTCGAAAGGTATAACTCTTCTGTTTCGAAAAAACAAAGACCAACAATTAGAATTATCGTTATAATTTTGTCGCAGGTTAAACTCTCGTCAATTAGCAAGCTGGACCAGTTTGGGCCCAGAATCGGAGGCAGTGACAAAGTAGATATTAATAAAAAAAAACCAGTTAGCCTGACTTCCAGGACTTGTAGCTAACAATATTTAACTACGTTAGAAACATCTGAAGGAACGCTTGCCACCTCCGCTAACAAAACCTGATGTATCGCAACGATCCATTTCAAAGATCTTGACAAAATGCAGAGCAGTTAACACTAACTGTTGTTGCCAAATTATCTTTCTCGAACATCAGGTAAAATTCGAAACCCGATAGCCTATGAGGATGGGCCTTAGAGTCTCCGATGCCTCCACCTCAGACTGCAATTAATCCTGCAAAAAAGTCTTCGGGGCCGATTGTTCCGATGGGGACTCTCCGATGCTCAAATGAGTGGTCTAAAAAATAGTAGTATATGTCTCAGGGAGTTAGCCTAGAACTTGAAGAAGTCGAAGTCTCTTGCTTATTATGAGCCAAGGTTCTTATACTTGGTTGGATGTCCCTCTTACCTCTTTTTGGACCGCCGTTGATCCCGAGATGCCACGGTCTGACACGGAATGAGTGGCAAGGCATACAGCAACAGAAGGTGTCCGTCACATGGCTTGTCAGAACTGGCATGCCATCTCTTTGTCTGATATGGGCGGCTACAGCCAGTCAGTGGGCCAAGTCTTGTCAGACGCGGCCTCGCAGATGGTTGATAGGTTAGGTCTTGTCGGGCATGCGCAGTAGCCGGTAGGTGGGCCACATGAGGCTGTAGATGGTAGATGGGCTATGTGGGACCGTAGGTGGACCACGTCAGACCGCAGATGGTAGGTGGGTCATATGGCAGTTGCAGTCAGTAGTGGGCCATGTATGTGCCAAGACCGATGCTGGAGTCGGTATTGAGGCTAATGGTGGGATCGGTATTGAGGCTGATGATAGAGTCGGTGCCGAGGCTGACGTTGGAGTCGGTGCCAAGACTGACTTAGAGTCAGTGCTGAGGCTGTGGGTGACACATCGGACCAAAATGAGGGGTTTTAGTTGTCTGATTTTACCTCCATTAGTTAGTCTCATCTGTTAACTATAACGTGGCCGGATCAGTCATATCAGATGCCCCCTCTCTCCTAAGCTCATGCAGTCACGTCTCTCGCCGAGCGAAAGGAGCGTAGACTTCTGATGCCCTAGATCCTTGCTTATGATTAATTATGGGCGCATGCTTCAGTGGGGGGTCAAATCGCTCTCATTCAAGGGAGCATGAGATGTTGTACCGCTGCCGTGCAGAAGATATCTTCTCTCTAGAATCGAGGAGATTTCTCTCAAAATTGAGGCTATCTTCCTCGGATAAGTGGTGGCCATCATGGTGGTGATGTCATTGGCATCCCATCATTGGCCGTGGATCGCGCTTTTTCACGCTTGGCCGAGGCATTTTTCTTTGGGCGAATGAGATCATGCAATGGTTGGGATTTTGTCTTCAATAGGAGATGTCCACGTCGTCAATCAGATCGGGTGGAACGATTCAAAATTCAGGCATCAAAAAGGGGGTCCATCCCTTTCACCAAGTTCTTTGTGCATCCCAAGCTTTCTTGTTTCCCCTAAAACCTGAGTCCCCGGGGCCCTTCTCCTCC
Source organism: Calamus simplicifolius (assembly GCA_900491605.1). Lineage (NCBI taxonomy): Eukaryota > Viridiplantae > Streptophyta > Magnoliopsida > Arecales > Arecaceae > Calamus > Calamus simplicifolius. The sequence goes on along the minus strand of UESW01004768.1, from coordinate 65,864 downwards.
GAACCCTATGTCCTTTGTCTCCTTCCCTGCTCCAGGTCAGTTTCCTTTTGACTCCTCTTTGTTTTCTTCCTCATGGACCCTGATAGGAAGGGTAAGAAGCCTATAGTAGTCCATTTGTCCTCATCCTCCTCTGAGGACAGGGTTTCTCTGACCCAACTGTGGGCGGCGGGTGGGATCTCGATTTGAGGCCCTTCGTCGACCATAGAACCACCACCTCCTGTAGTTCAGCCGCCACCTAGGGCTCGTTGGGCATCTTCTCCAGTCATTGCTCCTACCTTGGTGGGTCCAGAGGGTATCACCCTATATGAGGAATTCTTCAAGGCAGGCCTTCGGCTTCCCTTCCACCCCTTCATTGTTAGTCTTCTTTATAGGTATGCCTTGATGCCGGTGCAGTTGGTTCCAAATTCCTTTCAGATCATCTGTGCCTTCATGGTGCTGTGTGGCTACCTCGGCATAGTGGACCGAGTGTCTCTATTCCATACTCTATACACCCATCGCTAGTCTGACACCGGATGGTGGCTATTCACACCTAGACCCGGTCGAGCCATCAAACTTAACCTTCTCTCCTCCATCAAAGGCTGAAAATCCCGATTCTTTTTCGCACCCATTGAGAGGGTGAGGCTGAGTTTAGGGGATCCGAACTTAGAGCCGAATAAGGACTCGACGGTGACTCCGAGGGACTGGGAGGTCTATGAAGAGCTATTGTCCTCCCGAGTGCCCCTTTGTCGAGAGCTTCTATCGAAAGAGAACCTTCAGTATGCTGGTCTGGCCCTGGGTGATAGTGAGCGCTCACGACCTCCCCCCTCCCTTTTTTTTGACTAATCTTCAACATGTGCAGACATGAGGATATCTGCGGCCACCATGAAGAGGGTAGTCAAGAAGAGGAGGTAGACCATCGGTGGTGATGCTGAGAGGCTAGAGAATAGGCCTCATTCTTGGTCCCTGGTCCCCCCTCCGCATGAACACCAGGTGGCCTGGGAGGAGCCCGCTCCGTCGACCGATCCTCCCACCCAATCGGCCTCGGAGGAAATGAGGGGTGAGGCAGCCTCCTTGGGGATGGAACCGGCCCTAGGAGAGGGTCCATCGATGGGGGAGCAGGCCAGCGAGGGGGTCCCAACGATGACAAAGCCGACGGCGGAGGATGCTGCCAATCGAGTGGCCGACCGTGAGGAGGCCGCTGCCCGAGGTCGAGCGCAAGGAGGCACCGCCCATGTCTGGTCCTACACCCGCGACCTCGATGGCAGCCAGACCCACAGAGGCGAACGAGCTGGTGGCGATCTCGTCACGGCCATCCTGATGAACCACCACCGCATGGCAGAGCAGCTACTGGCCCGGATGTGCTTGCCAGAGTTTCGAGAGGAGCTTTGCTGCCAATGAGCCATTTATGTTTTTGAAGACACGTTCATGGCTATGCTTTGGGTAAGCATCTCTTCGTTCCTTCATAAGGTTTCCCCACCATGATGTATACTGACAAGGACTATTTTCATGCAGTCAGTGAACTCCATGTTTTCCACTCGAGACGTCGCCCTTCGAGCTGATGCAGTCTCATCCGTGCCCGATGGGATGTCTCCGCCGCTCAAGCCTGAGCTAAGAAGGCTGAGGGCACGCTGGAGTCAACCTGGGCCAAATGGCAGCGGAACTCCTGGCTGCCCAAGAGTTGAATCACGAGTGGGAGGCCCGATTCGGGGAAGCAAAGCGAAGGGCGGCAGCGGAGTTCGATCGTGCACGAGCCACCGAGGCGTAGCTGGATGATGCCATAGGCAGGCTAAGGGTCGCCGAGCTTTGGCTTGATGCGGCCGACACCCAAGTGACAGAGGCTGAGCAAAGGGCAGAGGAGGCCGAGGAGTGGGTCGCCACCGCCGAGTCGTCGGCTCGGATGGCGGAGGCCTTGGTGGCAGACGTTGAAAAGGAGGCACACGCCGTGAGGACAAGGGCTGCCGAGGCCAAGGCAGTGATGCAGGCTGCTAAGGAGAGGGCTGCGGCGGCCGAGGAGAGAGCTGCTATGGCCATGGAGCGTTACCGGAGCTCCGCTGATTTTGAGGAGGAGGTGGTGGACGCCTTCGTCGGTGCCTATCTATAGGGCTTCAAAGACTGCAAGGTTAAGGCGGCCAAGGTCTTTGGCATCACTAGTCTCAATGACCTCGAGCCCTATGATGATGAGGGGCTAAAAGAGTCATCGCCGCAGAGAGACCAGTTGATGACGAACTAGTACCAGCCGACGATGGGTCAGCTCCAACCGGCGATGAACCTGCTGAACCCTGAAGGCCTCTTCTTTTCCTTTTTTATTCTTGTACTAAAGTCTGACGATTTGGGTCAGCATTTTGTATACTTTCTAAGAATTAATGAGAAGTAACCTTTTTATTCAAATTTTGAGTACTTAGCTCTTTGTGATGCGCTACTCTATTCCACAGCTTGTACTCATTAGAATTCGCGATGGGGTACGCCGCCCTTGGCCAGATTGGAATACTTGCCGACCTGAGTTACGCAAGTGAATTTAGATTAAATCCTTACTCGATTGGTAGCTTCAATCCCTTTCGTTGGTCTTGGGGATGCCGCTTGATGGCTGTTGGCCATTGGCTTCGGGTTGGTACTGGAGCCCGGGCTGACTCTGGCATCGGTAATGTGGCTGGGACCAACTTTGGCGTCGGTGCCGTGGCTAGGACCGACTCTGGCATTGTGACTGACTCTGGTGTTGGCGATGTGTTGGGACCAATTCTGGAAGGTCACGGAGAGTGACTCTGGGGTCGCTGAAATCAAGCCCAAGAGCCTTTTGTACCCCGAAGGGTGACTCAAGAGTCGTTAAGACCAAGCCCGAGAGCCTTTTGAACCCCGAAGGGTAATTCGAGAGTCGTTGAGACCAAGCCCGAGAGCCTTTTGAAACCCTGAGGGTGACTGGGAGTTTTTGAGACCAAGCCCGAGAGCCTTTTGAAACTTCTGAGGGTGACTCAGGAGTCATTAAGACCAAGCCCGAGAGCCTTTTGAAACCCTTGATGGTGACTCGGGAGTCGTTGAGACCAAGCCCAAGAGTTTTTTGAACCCCAGAGGGTGACTCGGGAGTCATTGAGACCAAGCCTAAGAGCCTTTTAAAACCCTTGAGGGTGACTCAGGAGTCATTGAGACTAAATCCGAGAGCCTTTTGAATCCTGGAGGGTGACTCGGGAGTCATTGAGACCAAGCCCGAGAGCCTTTTGAACTTTATCTTGCAAAACTGATCGAATGAGAGGAAGGGACGTTTGGACTTATCTTTATTTCCATTGGTTGAATGTGTATATTACTGATAGTACCAGTGGAGGTTATCCATATTCCAAGTACAAAGGATTGACTTTTCGTCGAGTCCTTCGATTCGGTATGCTCCGTGATAAAGCGCTTCGGTGACCCGATGGGCTCCTCCCAATTTGGGGATAGTTTGCCCCCTACCGTAGGCTTGGAGACTTCAGCTCATCTGAGGACTAGGTCCCCGGGGAGAAATACTTTGGAGCGGACACGGGTGTTGTAATATTTTGTAGTTCGCTAGCGGTAGGCAGCCATCTTCAGCCGTGCATGGTCATGCACCTCCTCAACGAAGTCGAGGTTGGCCCTTAGTTGAAAGGGGTTGCTCTCCTCATCGTAGGACTCCACCCAGGGGCTGGGGATGCCAATCTCTTTGGGGATGACCCCTCTGACCCAAATACGAGGCTGAAGGAGTCTCTCCAGTGGGAGTCCTTGGCATCATGTGATATGCCCATAGCACGTTTGGAAGCTCCTCCACCCATCTATCCTTAAACTCATCCAACTGGGTCCGAGCCTCTGAAGGATGGTCTGGTTCATGACCTCGGCTGCCCCATTTGTCTACGGATGGCCGATGGAAGTTAACTGCTAGCAGATACCCAGCTTGACATAGAATTCTTTAAAAGGGGCATTGTCGAACTGACGATTGTTGTCTATGATGAGGGTGTGGGGTAGCCAAAACTAGCAGATGATATACTTCCAAAATAAAGATCTCACCTTACTCTCGATGATCTTTGGCAGTGCTTCGGCTTCAACCCACTTAGTGAAGTGGTCGATGGTGATGAGCAGGAACCTTCGTTGATTGAAGGCCGGAGGGAATGATCCTAGGATGTCCATCCCCATTGGACGAAGGGCCATGGAGCTGAGAGAGCACTCAATTAGGAGGCTAGCTACCACTAGATGTGAGCATGTCGCTAGCATATATCGCACATTCGGACCAACTCGGCAGCGTCCTCTCGTATAGTGAGCTAGTAGTACCCCTAGCGCAGGGCTTTGTATGCCAACGCTCTGTCCCCCAGGTAGTTCCCGCAGATGCCTTCATGAATCTTCTGAAGGATATAGTTGGCATCATAGGACCAACACACTTGAGAAGAGGATAAGAAAAAGACCTTCGGTATAGTTGCCCGTCTAGCATCAGAAACTTGGAGGCCCGCCATTTCAGTAGCTTGAACTTTGCATGATCAGGGGAAGGGTGTCATCAGTGAGGTAGCGGATGTATGCATCTATCCATATTGGTTCTTGGATGACCGACAGAGCTTCTTCTACCGCGTTGATGCTTGGGACCTTCAGGTGCTCCATGTAGGTTCTCCCCAGGGTCCCGTCCGCTGAGGTAGCCAACCAGGATAGGGCATCGTCCCTGGCATTTTTGTCCCTTGGGATATAGCTGATGCTAAATTGAGTAAAGAATGAGGTCTGTGATCGGACCTTCCCCAAATATTGGGATATAGTGGGGTCCCTGGCTTTGTATTCTTCGATAATTTGTCCGGAGATGAGCTAGGAATTGATGAAGGCTCTGAGGCACTTTACTTCAAGCTCTCGTGCGAGCGTTATTTCTGCCAGTAAGGCTTCATACTCAGCTTGGTTATTCATAGCTTTAAAGAGGAAACAGATGACATATTCTACCATCGTCCCCTCTGGGCTCGTGAGGATGAGGCCTGCTCTGCTTCCTTGGGAGTTTGAGGCACTATCCACATAGAGAATATAGTCCTCTCCTGCCTCTTCAAGCTTAGCATCTGAGGGCGCCATAGGGGCTCTTCTGACTGCTCTTTAGTCCATGTGCACTCGATCAGGAAGTCCGCTAAGACTTGGGACTTCATGGTCAATCTTGGTCAGAACGATAGATCAAATTTTTCTAGCTTAACCGCCCACTTAGCCAGCCGACTAGAGGTGTCAGGATGGGACAGGATTGCCTTGAGAGGTTGGTCCGTGAGCATCACGATCGGATGGGCTTGGAAATAAAGCCTGAGACGTTGAGCGAAGACTATTAGCGCAAAAATAATCTTCTCAATTTTGGAATACCTGGTCTCCGCATCATGAAGCACTTTATTGGTATAGTAGATCGGCCTTTGCTCTCCGCCAGAATCTACACAAACGAGGACGGAGCTGATCGCCTCTGGGGAGGCAGCGAGATAGAGGAAGAGACCCTCCCCTTCCACCAGCTTTGACAGTAGTGGCGGGGTAGATAAAAACTCTTTCATCCCCTCGAAAGCTTTCTAACACTCTACCGTCTATTCGAAGCCATTTATCTTCCGCAACGCCTTGAAGAAGGGTAGGCACCACTCGACCGATTTCGACAGGAACCGGCTCAGGGCAACCACCCTCTCGGTAAGCCGTTGCACTTTCTTCTTGTTGGCTGGTGGTCTCATGTCAAGAATGGCCTGGATCTTCTTTGAGTTCACCTCGATCCCCTGTTAGATTACCAGAAACCCCAAGAACTTACCCGCCATGACCCCGAATGCACATTTATGGAGGTTCAGCCTCATTTGATAGCGACGAAGGATGTCGAAGGTTTCTCTTAAGTCAGCAACATGGTTGGCGATGCAGATGCTTTTGGTTAACATGTCATCCATGTACACCTCCATGTTACATCCAATTTGATTTTTAAAAACCTTATTCATCATCCTTTGGTATGTAGCCCCAGCATTATTCAATCTGAAGGGCATTACCTTGTAATAGTAGACGCCCTTCTCGGTCACGAAGAAAGTAGCCTCCTTATCCTCTGGGTCCATCCTTATATGGTTGTACCCCAAGAAGGCTTCCATGAAATTGAGAAGCTCATAGCCAGTTGTGGCATCCACCAATTGGTCTATTCTGGGCAGTGGAAAGCTGTTTTTGGGGCATGCCTTATTAAGACCGATGAAGTCGATGCAAATTCTTTAGTTTCATTGGCCTTGCGGACCATCACCACGTTGGCCAACCAGTTCAGATAGTGTGCCTCTCGGATATGGTCGGTTGCGATCAACTTGTGAACCTCCTTGTCGATGGCTCTCTGCCATTCAGGGATGAAACTCCTCTTCTTTGCCATATTGGCCGATACTTTGGATCAATGTTGAGATTGTGGGTGATTGCTTTCAGTGGTATACCTGGCATATCTGATGTCGACCAGGCAAAGATGTCTGAATTGGCCCTTAAGAAGGCGAGAAGCTGGTCCCTTGCTTTCGTGAGAAGGAGTGTGTCGTTTTGAGCCGTCTTTATCGGGTCCTTCCCTAGTGGGAAAGCTAGCAGGCGCTCGGCCAACTCTCCCCTCCTCTCGGATTCTCTAGGGTCAAGTAGCTCTGGAGTCTATGGAGTAACTGCCTCCTGAGGACTTGGAGCCGTGTGGTAACAGAGCTGTACTGGGTTTCACTCCCCGTGCATCTCTCCGACTCCTTCGCTGATGGAGAATCTGACGAGGAGGCGCTTGGTGAAGATGATGACATCTAGGAGGTTTAGACCGGGTCGTCCGAGTATGGCGTTGCAGGCTAGGGGCACTCGGACAACCAGGAACCTCCTGAGAACTATGATTTGATATGGTGGCATCCCCGCTGTGACCGAGAGGATGATCTCTCCTTCCACCCTTACGAAATCTCCTGTAAAACCAAACAAGGGCATAGTCAAGGATCGAAGGGAGCTAGAGATAGGTTCATCCGAACAAAAGCGTTGTAAGTGAGAATGTCAGCCGAACTTTCACTATCGACGAGAATATGTTTTATAAGGTGCTTAGCAATTGTCATAGATACGATAACACTATCATCATCAGGATTATCTACCCCCACTAGGTTTCCTTTAGAGAAGGGGACTACAGTATCTATTCCCTCATCTTCTCGTGACCTTTTGGAAGTACCGCCTGGCCCCCAGGAAATCATGGCAATAGTTTTTTCGATCAGAGTGTTGTCGATGTTGACTTTGGTGGCCAGAGGCGCCACCTAGCATGGAGTAGTTGGACCCCCTTCTGGACAAACTTTCTGAGGTAGCCTTGTCGGATGAGCTCCTCGATCGCTCACTTCAGATGACGATAGTGCTTCGTGTTGGGGAGATTGTTGAGAAATTGTTGCCCCAATCTTATTGATTTTGATGATTACCAAAAGCCATGAGTATATTAAAAGATGCAATGAATTTATTTACATGAGCAATGATTTTATTTGTCATAATCAATGAGTATGTTAAGTATGACTTTAATCAATTGGAAAGTAGCTTCAAGCTCCATGTTTAAGCTTTCAAAAAGAAATTTCTATACTCCATATCTCAATCAATGAGTTTTTGGAACATATCTTGAATTAATTCCTAATGTCAAATTTATTATATTCAAGTCAAAAATTGATTTAAAATTCATCTGGAACGAATTTCAATGTCAATCAAAAAATTCTCTGATTTTTGATACGTTTTGGAGCTGACTCTAGAGTTTCAGAGTCGACTCCACTCAGTATACAGAGATGTCTATTTTTCTCGAGTCGACCCCTGTGATTTCAAGAGTCGACCCCGATATTGTCGAGCCGACTCCATGACTATGAGAGTCGACTCTGCTCAGACTCCAGAGAGTTATTTTTCTGAGCACTTCTCGAGTCGACCCCTTGCTTTTCATGAGTCGACCCCCGACTGTCAGGAGTCGACACCTTATTTCGTTGAGTCGACCCCTTAACTTTCTGAATGTTTCTATTTTTGGCATCGCGTCATCGAGCCGACTAGCCTAAAGTTGGAGCCGACTCCAACAAATCTGGGTGTGATTTTTTCTGAATGCCAACTCAGCGTCAACGGTATGAATTTTCAATAATGGCTAGATTTCTTTGTGTTTAATGACTATATTTTACATAGTCTATAAATAGAGAGGCCGTTTTCAAATCAAGCAATATAGATATACAAATCAATAGAGAAAAAGAAAATCTTTTAGAAAAAGAGGAAAAACAGAGCGTCATTTGAAAAAATCCGAGATTCAAAAATAGAGTGAAAGAAAAGGTGTGAAATCAAAGGAGACTTCTTCTGTGTTCAAGTTCATCAATCCAAGAAAGTTTTAGAAGAAAATCCAAGAGCCATTCAAGATCAAATCAGGAGATTTTTCGCATTCAAAGAAAGGGAGAGAAAGCTTAAATCAATTCCAACATTCAATCCGTGAAGAATCTGAGCTGAGGCCCGATTCCACACTTCAAAGGAGTTGAGGAAAAGAAGAAAGAAGAAAAGCCTGCACTCAAATCGGATCTAAACAGATCCTTCTAAACCTTGCTTTTATTTTGAAATATCTATTCTAAAGGAGCTGTTTTGTACTAAACTCTAACTTTATCTTATTGTTTGCTAATTCAATCAGTGGATTGAATTAGTGGAGGTAGTTTACCTCGGCACAAGCTAAGGAAAGCTTGTGTGTTGGGTTTTGTGCTGGTAAGCCCGTGTAAAATCGGCTGGGTTCGTTGTGATCCCGGGAAAAACAACAAGTTTGGGTTGTAAGCTTGTAAAACAACTCGGCTGTAATCGAGGAGATTATAGTGTGGACCCAAGTGAAACTTGGGAGTGGACGTAGGTGTTGGATACACCGAACCACTATAAAAACTTTGTGTTTGCCGTGTTTGTTTGTCTCTCTCTCTCTCTTGCTATCGTGCTTTAACTTGAATTATTTATATCCTCTCATCAATAGTTTAAATTGTTAAAAAGGCTTAATTTTTAAATAACCCAATTCACCCCCCCCCCTCTTGGGTTGCCATCTGGGCCAACACTTCGTGTTGTGGCTGTGGTTCCGATGGAAGTGGCAGTAAAGATTCTTGTTACGGGGAGCTCCTGGCTTTAGGGGAGTAGGACGCTGGAGGTATGGCTTGCCCTTGATTCCATTAGGATGTGGGATCTCGGGGCCAGCAGAGGGATGAGATGCTCCTTCTTGGGGGCGAAACTCCAAGGCCGATTATCCAATCGTCGTGGAGGCTCGGGCTTCTTGGGGCAAGGTTTGCTCGGCTCCATGCAGGCTTGCTCCTTGCTAGACCCTCTGTCAGCCTCCTTTCGAATAGAATCGGTCTCGTCAGCGCATATGTACTTCTGCACGCGACTCAGGAGTTTAGCGTATGAACCGGAGGGTTTCTTGTCGACGGAGTAAGTGAAGCGAGAGGGACGAAGCCCTCGCTTTAGGGCTAGGGTGGTCACAGAGTCATCGAGGTGGTAGACCTCAAGGACGGTGGCCTTGAAACGAGCCACAAAGTCTTTGAGTGGCTCACCATCCTTCTGCCAGACAAAGAACAAACTGTTGGCCACTTAGGGGATCCTCTGGCAAGTGTCGATGCCAGAAAGGCCCTCTCTAGTTGCCAGAAGGAGTTGATGCTGCATGGTGGTAGACGAGAATACTAAGCGTACGCAGGCTTCTGAATGATGGCTAGAAAAGCGATGCAGAGGAGGGCGTCAGTCATCCCTTAGACTTGCATGAGCACCTTGTAGCTTTCCATGTGATCCAGCGGATCAGTGGTGCCATCGTAGGGATCTAGCTGGGGGAGTCAGAACCGGGTAAGGATTGGCTCCTCCAAAATGCGGCGAGTCAAGGGGGGGCGGCTATCATAGTCCACCTCTGGTTGATTGATGATTCTGCGGCTAAGCTCCTCTAGCCACCGATTGTATTCATCGAGCCGCTGTTCTGTCCGACAGCCGATCCGATTATCGAAGGACCCCTCCCCTGAAGATTTAGAGGATGAGGAGGGGGAGGGGTAGCACTAGTGGTAATATTCCCGCTTGGGGTCCTTCCCATGCCGCCTCTTAAAGAGGCTGTTAGAACGGCGGGTGGAAGATCATGGCCTCTTGGGGGCCTCCCAGAAATGGCATTTTGGTGAAGAGCGGTGGTGGGCCTTTAGGCGATGAGGCTTTGGTGGAGCATGATGGCAGGGCTCCCGTGAGGGGAGTCTACTACGGGCGGACTGCTTGCTGGCATGGTGGCCCACTGTATAAGGCTTAGCAGGCTGAGGCTGTTGTTATGTGGCTATAGAATATTGTTCCTGTAGCTCATGAACCACCGCTACCAGCGATTGGACTTGTTGGGTGAGGGTGGCGAATTAATCATGTTGAGTAACCAAAGGCGGTGGTGGAGGTGAAGCAGGGAGGTTAACCTCCTGCTGCTGGCTTGCAGAGGATGCCTCCCAGCATGATTGGTGGAAGCCTCGTGGGCACGTGTAACCATCATCTCTTCCTCGGAGAGGAATGGAGATCTACAACTAGCCGCTGTAGGTATTTTCGCCTCTTCCCCCTACCTGGCGCGCCAATCTATTATCACCAAATCACCTTCCTCGAATGTCAGGTGAAACTCGGGATCCGATAGCCTATGAGGATGGGCCTTGGAGTCTTTCGATGCCTTCACCTCAGACTGGGATCCTACAAAAAAGTTTTTGGGGCCGGTTGTTCCGGTGGGAACCCTCCGACACTCAAGTGAGTGGTCTAAGAAATAGTAGTGTATGTTTCTGAGAATTAGTCTAGAACTTGAAGAAGTTGAAGTCCCTTTCTCATTATGAGCCAAGGTTCTTATACCTGGTCGGGAGTCCCTCTTACGTCTTTTTGGACCACCGTTGATCTCGAGATGCCACAGTCTGACATGGGATGAGTGGCAAGGCAGACAGCAACAAGAGGTGTCCATCACATGGCCTGTTAGAACTAGCAGGCCACCTCTTTGTTTGATATGGACGGCTATAGCCAATCGATGGGCCAAGTCTTATCAGGCGCGGTGTTACAGACGATTGGTAGGCCAGGTCTTGTCGGGCGTGCACCATAGTCGATAGGTGGGCTACGTGGAGCCGCAGATGGTAGGTGGGCCACGTGGGACCGTGGGTGGACCACGTAGGACCATAGGTGGTAGGTGGGTCACATGGCGGTTACAGTCGGTAGTGGGCCACGTGGGCGCCGAGACCGATGCTGAAATCGGTATTGAGGCTGACTTTGGGGTCGGTGCTGAGGCCGATGCTGGAGTCGGTGTCGAGGCCGACTCTGGAGTCGGTGCTGAGACTGGGGGTGACACGTTGGACCATAAAGAAGGGTTCTAGTTATCTGATTTTACCTTCGTTAGTTAGCCTCGTCCGTTATCTGTAACGTGACTGGATCAACCATATCAGGCTACAATATATGATGATTTGCTGCTGCTGATGACATCATCAGCAGAAGCAGAGCCACCAAGAATTCCTGCTACAGAACAAAAAAGTGGAGGACAAATTAGCAGCATAAAAGAAATCAAGACCGATCAATCCTTGGGCATGCATTAGTAATACACACATTCAATCAATTGCTAGTTGTATTTACAGTTTAGCATTCCTTGGACACCAGCCGCCAATATCATTTGTCCATAGTACGTACCATTCCATGCTAGTAAGCTACCAGTACCAGTATGCTACACTATGCTCCACTGTAATTCTAGGATCATCATCAGAAACAGTAAATGCCATGCACAACGCAATATTTTGATTATGCTCTGAGGGCATAGGGATAAAACTAAAACAGAAACTAAACTACTAAAAAGTTCTTCGCAAAATCCAATATCAGGCCAAGAAATGATGTGCTAATACTGTAGAAAAGAAATCGAAGGGGGGGGGGGGGGGGGGGGGGGGAAGCATTGAAAACACAAAATCCACCGCAATCTGAATTCCTGTTAAATATCCAAAGTCTGAAGCTGGAACTTCTTTTGATAGGTTATATACCCTCTAGCCACTCAAGATCCTCAAGACTTTTGATCTAGATTGTAGATTTCTCTAAAGGACTTATAAAATGAATAAATTATAAATTTTAATAAACACCGACAATTATAATATATCAACCTCAAAATGCTCCTTGATTATACTTTAACTTGCAATCTCCAAATATTCAAACTAACAAAAGCCTCTAACATAGCACTTCTAGCAAAGAAAAACAACAAGACACACCACTTAAAAGGTAACTGACATTGAAGTTTTAACCATATCACAATGCACCACTCTGTTAGACATCAAGTTTCCACCCTTCGAAGTATGTCCTTAAGCTCAAAGACGGCTCCTCCAGCATGTCCCTTCTGCTGGGCAGAAATGTAAAACGTTTTATCTCAGGATATTACTAATTTATTGATTTTAGATTTTAAGACATAAAAATATCGTTTCAATTATCCTTAAGAATCATCACGTTAGAGGATTTTTATGGATTATCAGGATGGAAGGAATTATCTCATTGTTAGAGAGAAGTAAATGTTCGTACAACACCCTTTTCCGTTCGATTTTTTTGGACTTCATAATTATTTAAGGGAACATGGAAATTATATGCAAAAGCAAGCAAACCAGCTTGATAAGAGAAAAAATTCAAAACATTTTAGAGGCAACCTTCCAAAACAAACGCTGGTTTCATCAAGTCCAACCAAAAGTCAAAACTGCTTTCAGCTTGAGTTATTTCTAACTTATATTATATGCACTAGCTTTCTAAACCTTATTGAAAATTTTAAATCACATAAGACAGGCAGCACCAACTATGGTTGCAACAAAAGAAACAAATGAAAAAATACCATAAAAAATGATAAAAGAGTGGTTGGAGTCAGTAGCAACATGATCAAGAAGTCATAATCTAGCAAGTAGAACAATTAGCATTCCATGGAACTGAACATGCATCCATGATGAAAAATATATATATTCTTAATTTACTAAAAATAGGAAAAGAACTATGACATACAATAGCTAATGAAATTGCAATAAGTTCTACAAAATTCAATGGAGCGTCTGACCACTCAACAAGACGACAGTGTCATAATATGAAATACACAAAACAATCATGACTGCTGAAAGTAGAACCCATATTTTTACCCCTCGCTTCATACTTTAGGTTTGAACTATTCATACTTAAAACTTACATGTTTCCACTAAAATGAAAGTAGAACCCACAATGCATTTTTCATCACCATGTTATCTTTACATGAATATTTTTACTTTCTCTTTGTTGTTTTTTTTTTTCATAAGAAAAGAAGTCACAAGTCCACCCCTTTCCTAGGTATAGTTTGTTATGTCTTTACCAAGTTCATAGAAAGTTTTCATAAATCAGTATATATATTCAATAAGATCACACCTCTACAAGCACAAATTACCAAAAGTATAATGAGAGAACGCTACATATCAGAAAATGTAGGTCCATGATTTTCACACCCCAAACCCATCTTTGGTGGGACACACAACACGGCCGCACATCCTTAAGGTGTAGCCTTAGAAAATATGCAAGGCCTTTTTATAATCAATTTCCATAATAACACAATATATTTTTGTTTATATCCAAAATTGGAGAGTACCATGAATAATAATAATAATAATAATAATAATAATAATAATAATAATCTATCCAATTACAATTCTCCTTATTTGATAGGTAACATATATAATTTAACTACTCTAATCTACTTGATCTTCACTTACATTCTCTTGTTTCCCAATCTTACTCTCTTGTGGCTCACAAAAGATAATTAAAATATCCTATGAGCTAACACTTAGTAAGAATTATGCACACACTACTTAATGTCAAAGCCAAATCAAAGAAAAAGCACCAAACAACCACACAATATATCAATTGATAGTCAAATATCACAATATACAAACATCACATACCAGTAATTAATTGTTGCAACTGATATCACATGTATCATATAACAATATTTTCAGTCAACAATATTCAAATAAGTTATCCTTTTTATCTCTGATGAACATGTTGGACTCAATAACAATTTATCTTTGGTATTGGACTAATAATGGTCATGCTTAAACCCATGACAAGAAAACCTCAAACCATCCTCAATAAATCCTTAATAATCCTCAACATATCTTAATGGTAGAGACATCAACACTCCACGTACCTACCTATGACAACAATCCATCTTGCCCATACCTGTCCATAACAACAATCCCTAATATCACACATCATTCAATGATAAAGTTATCCATAGCCTCCATGTATCTACTCATGGTGGCAATCCATAATTTCCATGTACCTATTCATGGCGGCAATTTCACTATTTTCCACGTACCTACTGATAGCAACAATCCATAATTTGTGGCCAGTCCAAATACTCCTTTTTAAGCAATTAAATTTACCCAAATTCCATCTTTATGCCGATCAAGCCAAAATACGATTTAATAATATATTTCATACAAAATATGTGCCAAAAGCATATATATCATAAAATTCAAAATCATCAGCATGCGATGCAGTTATATGTAAAGAAACAAAAATGATCAGACAATGCCTATAGCATTTCGTGAATTATTGCATGCCAATGTATGGAAAGCATTAACAGAGATCAATATATTTTTTAAAGAGCTAACAACTAGAGTTATTAGAACTAATGATATGGCAAGACTTGAAGAAGATATTTTAATTATTTTATGCAAGTTGGAACGAATTTTTTTTCAAGTTTTTTTAATTACATGGAACATCTACCAGTTCATTTGGCATACGAAGTTCGGATTGCTGGAATGTTCAATATCATTAGATGTACCCATTTAAGAGGTAATTTACTTTTCACACAAATTTTATTTTCTTATGTTCACTAAATTGAGTATCTTATTTTGTTTTCAAATTTAAACTTTTAGGTGCATGAAGAAATTTAAAAAAATGTTCGAAATAAGGCAAGAGTTGAAGGATCAATATGCAATGCATATTTGGTGGAGAAGTTATCAAATTTTGCATCGCATACTTCGATGAACATGTAAAAACTAAGAATCAAAAGTATCACATAATTTAGATGGTTGTGGATAGCCATTTGGAGTAGATGATAGAAGCATCTTAGGGCTGAAAATGGATCGGATACAGATCGGATAGTAGTATATCCATATTTGTATCCATATTTTTTAACGGATACGAATACGGATAGAATACTAAACAGATATTAAAATTCATATCCATATTTATTCTAAACAGATACGGATACGAATCGGATATCAAGCATATCCATATTTATTATATACGGATACGGATACAAATCGGATATCCAGCATATCCATTTATTATATATACGAATCGGATATCCAGTATATACATATTATTATATACGGATACGGATACAAATCGGATATCCAGCATATCCTATTTATTATATACGGATATGGATACGAATTGGATATCAAGCATATCCATATTTGTTATATACGGATACGGATACGGATATGAAGATAGAAATTTCTATGATCTCATGATGGTGTTATATGATGAATAGTTGTGAAAGAGTTAATAAATAGAGGAATACTAAAGAAGCCACTAAACTCCCTACTGTCTACCACAAGAGCAAAACATAGGCAATAAGAATATGGCTATATAAATGTTCTCTCAAGAAACTTGAAAGAAGTTGAAATCCACAATAAATCTAACTAAGCAACAGTGTAACAAGACATAAAATATTTGAGATGGAAATCATTAAGCATTGAGATAAGAATTTTCACGAAAATGTAGACATATATATGAATTTGTAGTTCATTAATACAAAAAAATGTATAAATACAACAGAAAAAGCAAAATGTCAAGCATATTTTCTTGAGTACTACTAAGAAATACAAGTAGCATGTTTCTCAGGACTTATCAACATTGGTGTTATGTACATAGCAAGTTCATCAAAGAATGGCAGGAAAGAAACCTTGAATGTTTGATCAAAGTGCCCAAACAATTACCAACCTGAAGAACACAAAGGAACAAAAACATAGGACAAAGGTCAAGTTTTAAAATATATAAATGATCATATCAAGGGGCTAGGCTTAAAATAAGTAATTTGCCAAGCATCCATGAAGTATGATTTTTGAAAATATATCACAACCTGATCAAAGACGTATGATTCTTGAAAATATATCACAGACTTGATCAAGGAAATGAATAAATATTAATCATAACCAACCTGATCGATCCATGGGTAGAAACCCTCTTTGAGCTCATCAGCATAACAACAGAGCATGTTACAAGCTGTGGCTTTCTCCTCCAGGACGCTAGTAACTTATCAGATATAGGGATATAGTTGAGTTGGATCAGAAAGACATTATCAGCTGTTATTTCCTGATGGTTACAATTTGCATGCATCCGAGCCAGGAAATGCTATGAATCTGCCTAACATTATGGCCATTGGCTCAGATAAAGTGTCAAACATATGCTTCACAAATCACAATGATTGCATTTAGAAATGCCCTCCAAGTCATGATTTCAGTGTCAAACATATGCTTCACAAATCCCCAACGGTTGCATTTAGAAATGCCCTCCAAGTCATGATTTCACAGCCCACACATATCAAAACAAATTGGAAGTCCCTATCATCATTGCCAAATTAAATTGAATAGGCTCAAAATATTCAATACTCTAATCATCCTGAAATAAAAATAAAAATAATAATATTAGTACAAAAGTTCAATATATATAAATAAAAAATAACTTATTTCTTAAAAACTACACATCATTTGCATTTACCTTATCCACATAGCAGAAGAATTGAGATCATGAACAATGAAAGGAATATGACCTGAAACGAAATTTTAAAAAATACTAAAATATTATAAATAAGTTAAATCTAATAAAAATATTGTATAAAATGCAATAAGTTACCTTTTTTCTCAGATATCAGCCAATCTTGAAGACAAATCACAGCTTCAATAATATCAGGATCTAATGAACTTCGAAATGCATCTATCACTCGTCCACCTGTACTAAATGCTGATTCTGAAGCTATAGTAGATAATGGAATTGCCAAAATATCTCTTGCAATCCGAGATAAGATAGGATACTTTGGACCATTAGATTTCCACCAGCCTAAAATATCAAAAGCATCACCTTCAACCCATGGCCAAATAGATTCCTCCATATATATATATATATCTAAATCTGTTCTAATTTGTTGTTGTTATGCATTCTTCTTCATAAATTATGCAAACTTTTTTTTTCTTCCTTTCATTTCATCAAACTCATCAGAAATATATTCGCTATCTCTCGATGAACCAATATCATGAGTAATTGGAATAGAAAATGAAGGAAATTTTTTTTCATACTCACTATAAAGGTTTTGAATAACATTTTGAACATTACTGACCTCTTTTTCTCCATTTAAAGAGTAAATGTGGGTAATAAAATTCTACCATCTTCATTTTGTAACGAGGATCTAAGAATGAACCCACTGCTAGCTGAGATTAGATTGTTGCCAATATTGTCAACTTCTCCTTCATTGATAATGCCATAAAGAGAAAAAGTTGATCCTTAGGATTTGTGCACCATTCAATAATTTGTAATTAAATTTTACAAAATTCTTGAAAAAAAGAGATTTGCAGTTGGATATATTGTGCCTGAAAGGAGCTTGGTGATGTTATAGAAGTTTTTCAAAGCTTGACAAAATTTTTACCTCTATCCAATTATCATTTGTTAGGCACATATCATATTTGTATGGATCAAGACACTGCAATCTTTTAAAAGCCTCTTTATAATAACAAGCATCCCCTAGCATCATGTACGTAGAGTTCCACCATGTTGGGACATCAATCGATAAACATCTACGTGTATCCAAATTCAATCTCCTCTAACAGTAGTGGAGGGCTTCGAACAATCTTCACCATTTCTCTGATATTTTCAATTGCCATATTAAATTTTTTTAGTCTATCCTGCACAACTAAATTAATAATATGTGCAGCACATCTCACATGAAAGAACTGGCCATTACATACAAGTGCTCCTTGAAGTCTATCCATGATTTCTCTGACACAAACATCATTGGCACGATCATTATCCAATGTTAATACAAATAACTTATGATCAATGTTCCAATCAATCATATTTTTGATAAATGTATTACACAAATTGACTCCAATATGTCTTCCTCCCATATGTATAAAATTAATTATTTTCTTTTTCAAATTCTAATCATCATTAATAAAATGTGCTGTCAATCATAAATAAGACTTGTTTTATCTAGAAGTCCACAAATCCATAGTTGCACTTATCCAAAATGAAAGTAGACCAAACATATCATGAACTTTTTTCTTTTCCTCTAAATATGTTTCCATAATCCCTTTTCTAAGGGTTATGTGACTCTTTAATTCAAAAGATGGTCTTAAAGACTTAATAAAATTAAATCCTTCATGTTCAACCATAACAAATGGGTATTCATGCATAACAGACATCCGTATAAGCTTCTTACGACTAACATCTCCATCATATGTATAGGTACTCAAAGAACAAGTGCCATCCTCTTTTTGCAATGATGTTTGTAACATTAGTTGGCCTTTGACATTAGTATTCTTAAAAAATGAATGGCACTTATCAAGATGATTTTTTAAATTTGTTGTCCCTAACCTACTAGCTCCATTAAATATTCTTTTGCAGTGATTACATCTTGCTTCTTCTGTTTTAAAATTTTTTCCATCAACTTCCTTTTCTAATTCATACTTTATAAAATCATCCCAAATTTTACATGTTAGCTTTTTCTTTTGTCTTTTCCTCTGTTTGATTTGTAGGCTCAACTAATTTGCTTTTTGCATCTTCAATAGTTCCACTAGAAAACATGATATATAACAATTGCATTCAAAATAAAAAAAAAAAATATATAATAAGAAAATCCATGATCACACCGAGGAAATTAACCTCTAAAAGAATCAACAATGAAAAGGCAAATGTTATGATAAATACATTGTAATACCAAAATAAAAATAAAAATAAAACACAAAGGCAATGATGTCGAAAATAGCCGACTTTGTGTAGTTAAAAATAAAAAAAGCTTAGATAAGTTAAGTTAAGTTAAGTTTATATTCAAATGTAAAAAAATTAATCTTTCTCTATATATTAGATTAAAAATAAAAAATAATTCAATTCTATACTTGGCTCTTTTCGAATACAGATAAGTTTATCAGTCTTTTTTCATGTATGTATATATATATATCTATATATATATATATATATATATATATATATATATATATATATGAACAGTTGTGCTAGCTTTTTTTTTTTCTATTTGATTGAGAGAAAATAAGGAAAAAATCTTCCCTCATGATGTATATTAGTATGTGTTTTTTTTTTTTTTTTTTTGGCTCCATTAAAAATAAACACCATAAAGCAGGCGGCGTTTATTTTTAAGCCCACTTTCCTTGTTTTTTAGAAAGATATTCGTGACAAGCCAGCCGAGTTAGACCGCAGGGCCCTTTGGACGGTGATCCAATCTCCGGCCCCTGAATGAATGCATTCAAAAAGAGCCCGTTTCAACTGTCTCTTCCCACCCCATCTCCTATCTGGTTCCCCACCACCACGAGTTGCCAAATTAAAAGCTGCATCCCTTCTTTTCTTATTTTTGTCTTACTAGTATAATACTTTTAATTAAAAATCTTCACCAAGAGCACCAAAGTATGGCCTACATGAGCACGGCAACGGAAAAAAAAAAAAAAAAAAAGAAAGAAGAAGAAGACCATTATTTTTTCTCTGACTTTGTGTTGAAGCCAAGAAAGAAAGATGAGCGCATTCGATTCGATCCTCTTTTCTGTTCCATTTTAGTGCGATCCCTAGCTTGGGTTCGACTCCAAGAGCGATCAAAATTCATCGTCCATCTCTCTGTTTGTTGCTGACTTTGTGTTGAAGCCAAGAAAGAAAGATGAACGCATTCGATTCGATCTCTTTTCTGTTCCATTTTAGTGCAATCCCTGGCTTGGGTTCGACTCCAGAGTGATTGAAATCCATTGTCCATCTCTCTGTGTGTTGCTTCCCCTTTCTTTGGCCCATTTCTCTCTTCTCCAGTTCTTCCTGTTGCTCCCCTGTTTCACCCAAAACAGGGGAACAATCGAGCTGGCGGCCAGGGCCACCACCGACCACACACCGGGGTGGCCCAGCCACCGTCGACCGGCCAGGAGCCGGCCGCCACCGTGGCCAGACTCCCCCCCAACTCTCTCTCTTTTCTCTCTTTCTCTTTTTCTCCTTGTCGCAGCCTATTACAGTGCCGGCGGCACGGCCGACCACCATGGCCGACCGGACC
The DNA here is from genome assembly GCA_900491605.1 of Calamus simplicifolius. Lineage (NCBI taxonomy): Eukaryota > Viridiplantae > Streptophyta > Magnoliopsida > Arecales > Arecaceae > Calamus > Calamus simplicifolius. The sequence goes on along the minus strand of UESW01004768.1, from coordinate 45,700 downwards.
TCCACCAGATGCACGCCCAGCGTCGATGGAGGTCACCGACCGCCGTTCAGGCCCGGCGAGGCGGCGAGCACGCCGCCGGGCCCGAACCAAGATCAAGACCAGCGAGCATGGTGGAAGGAAAGGAAGCTTGCTGCTTACTTGATGACGACCGATGGACCGAGCCGAACTGCCAAGGAGGAATAGATCAGATTGGTTGCTCTCCGCAATAGATCGCTCCTCCTCGACCACCGTGGCTGTGGCACCGTCTCCTTCGCTGCCTCCGCGATGGTCCGATGGATCGCTCCTCCTCGCTGCCAGGAAGTCTGGACGTGGGAAGGGAGTCTAGAAGTGGGAAGGGAGCGGGCTGTGCGCCTGTGCCAAAAAAAAAATGAACGAAAGAAGAAACGGGACGGGAGTGGCTTCCCTTCTGCCAACCGTACGCGACGTGTCGATCGCCCGGCGTTTTGGTTTTAATTTTTTACTTAAAAAATAGCTATCACCCGACGCCCGACGGGTTTTGTAACTTTTGTTTCAAAATATTAACTGAATATTTATAAAACGGATATCTGTATCCATATTTAAATTAATAAATAAATAAATATATATATATATATTCGTATTCGTATTTGTTTCTGATTAATTTTGAATTAAATATCCGAATTTGTATATGAATCTGATTAAACTATAGAATAAATATCCGAATCTAATATGATTCGAATACGAATACAAATACGATCGGAGTTTATCCGATTCATTTTCAGCTCTAAAGCATCTCCATTTTTGGAACTATTGGTAGGCCATTTGGCACCAAAAATCAAAATATATGTTGAACAAAGAGTTTAAAGCTACTCATAATTATATTCTTATGAACTACTCTGAAGTGAAACCGTTTATAGAGTAAGATATTATTTTTTATTCACTTTGATACTTAATTAATTTCTTTATATTATTTTTAACTAAGTTGACATAAACTGTTATTTTCAAGGATGTTTTGTGATATGTGGAGACAACAAGATCTTTACATCAGCGATGATGAAATTGGATTAAAACTTTATACTGAGTTTGCATATGGTTCAACGATCATGTAAGTGTTAAATTAACACATTGCTTATAGGTTAACAAATACATACAGTATACAAACTAATTATATTTTTTTGATTTTTTAGACTAATAATCCTTCTTCGAATGTTAATAACATTTTCATTAAATCTCTAGCATAATGGCCATTGTCTAGAGTTAATACATACATAGGATATTTTGTGAATGGGTACAAGTTTCAGGTTAAGTCTTTGGGTTCTTCAAGAGCAACCTAAAATTGAGGGGTATGTGTGCAAGGTCAAACTATTGGTGTAGATCAGCAAGATTATTATGGAAAGTTATAGGAGATTGATAAAGTTAAGTATCTTGTTTGGCCTATTAAATGCTCTATATTATTCAAATATGAATGGTTTGATCCAACTCGAAATGCAGGGACTAAAGTGTATAAAGATTATAATCTTGTTGAAGTATGTTATAGAAGAAGGTTGAACAAATATGAACCTGGCATCTCAAGTTGAACAAGTGTACTACTCCACATATCCAAGCCTTCGAAACGATAAGTGAGATTGGTGGGCTGTGAGTAAAATAAAATCATGTGCGACTATTTCTATGCCGATAAGCTCATCTACGCAAATACTTAATCTTCAGCTTTTTAGGAAGATGTCATAGAAGTACATGCAATCCAAGATTATTCGCTTGATCTGGATCCAATTCGCAATGATCCAACTGTGCTTCACTTGAAATTGAGAATGTGAATGAGGTCTCAAATGATGAAAAGATGCATATGAATCACAGTCCGAGACAGAATCAGACGAAGAACCTAAACTTGAGAATATAAATGATAGTGACTAAGTATTTATACCTCTGATTATAATTAAAAAATAAAATTTTTGTTTTATGCTTTTTTTGGATTCATTCTGATTCTACTATATATATAGTATTATAAGGGGTCGCGGATGATTCATAGCCTAAAGTTATTCTACTGGTACGGGCAATGACTCTCCTTTTGATGCACCATATGATAGCTCCTTCGAACAGGAGCAACATATCCGTGAGATGTCTATTGATGAGATTCCAAGATCATGTATTAAGCCATCGTTAGCTAACAGTACTTCCTTCGCTGGAAGGAGGAGGCTTCTACTGATTGATGGCCAGTAAATGTATTTCTATCATGATATAAATTTGTTCATACAATTGCTATATTATTAAATTATAGCTTATATTTTACTATACTTGCATAGATTTGTAGAGAGCCATATTGTCTCAAGACGCATCACATATATATTCAAGAGGCGTGCAGACCCGAAGGGCTATTGTTTGGAGTTCCTCAATGAGGAGGGAGGGAGTTCTACGAGCTTCATGTATGTATTTTATAATTATAATTAATATATAATTTTAAACTTGTTCATTTATTATATTTGCTAACTGCGTTAACTATTATAAATACCTTTGGATTATTTTGATTTTTATTTTAGTTTGATATAAATTATACGTACAAGGTTAGTATACAATATTTATATGATGCTTAATTGCATTTATAATGTCATATTATCAACATTTATCTGTATAATTTATTTATTACAATATGCCTATTCATAATTTTTTTGCTTACAGAAAAAATTTGAATGGGATCCAGCCTTAACTCCTTCGATTAGAATAGCTTGAATTTCATTTGCTTATTGCCGATAATCAGATAATTTATGTCACTAGCAGAGGGCATCAAAATGCCCCACTCATAAATCTAATTCTATATGGGATGGCTAGAAGTAGTAGTAGGCGGATCCCCAGTGGCAAAGAAGGTCAGCCACAGCTAGCTCGAATCATCGATCTGAGAAAGGTGGTACGTCCAGGCACTGGTATTTCCTGCCGGATTCATTTTGATTAAGGAGTATTGGCATCATCTTGTAAATATATAAATTTATTTATTTTGTATACTTATTAAGTTAAATTGAGAATAACTACAAATTTGAAACATTATTTTTCAGAGGCTAAAGGAAGATGCCGATCTAGGGCACTAGCAATTGTTCAAGGTGATCCACATGAAAAAAGATGGGTCTTGGGTCGACAGTCACTCCCAGCGTATCGGAGTAAGTAAATCATTTAAAACATAATGTGTTTATTGATATATTTCCTCCATTATGAGTTGTATTGTATTTAATATGTATTCCTTACAGGTACATATGGATGAGCTATTATCTTAGACCTTTCAGACCACATAGCCATTAGAAGAGGGAGGGTCCATGCCTGATCTTTCAATGCAGGAGAGTAGCCCCATCTTCTTAGAAGCTGTTAGCGCATAGCCAAATGATCGTAGAGTTTACGGTCTGGGTGCCAAAGCTTCAGCATTCTTCGATCAATGTGGTTCCTCTTCTTCCAGTCAGGGTGGCACCGGTGATTACGAGCAGGTTGAGCATTCCATCGTAAAACATGTGAGGTCGGAGATGATGATGGAGATCATAGACATCAGGCAGGAACAACGAGTGGAGCATATTTGTTATGAGGAAGAGTTGTAGGAGATGCAGCAGTTGGTTATGCATATGTCGCAATCGACACAATTTTTTGCTCCACCTTCAGCTCTAGATGACCCTCCCTCCAGTTGATCGGCATTGAAACTTTTACATTTTGTTGTATTTTATAATGTGCTACTTTTTTTGTATTTCTATACTACTGATTTATATTATTAATATTTTAATTTGATATCTTTTATTTTTATTTTTAATGAAATATTCTATTTGTGAATGTGTCTTCTATTGAAATTGAATATTATTTAAGCAGGTTAATGAAAATTAATGAAATCAAACTTATAAAATTTTATTAAAAAAAATTAGCGATGCTAACATGCATCGCTGACTTTTATCGACTTCGCTAAACTCGTCGCAATTAGTAACGAAACATATCAACACCACTAATTTTCGCAGCGATGATTAATTTAGCGATGAATTTTTTTGCATCGCTAATTGGATTAGCGATAAATTTTTTTGGATTAGCGATGCCAAAATGACGTTGCTAATTTAAAATTTTTTTGTAGTGATGCATGTCTATCTTATATTTGTTATCTCTTCCGAGTGAAAGAAATATTTTACCTTTTCCCTTGAAAGGTAGAACTCTTCTGTTTTCAAAAAATAGAGGACCAGAAGAAAGAGTTATTGTAGCATTGTGATGGTCCTTTCATGTCGGTCGGGTGCTCATGGGTAACCTCACTTTAAGATTCATGCTCATGGCTATGGTGTCCCTGATCTTCGATGAGCTTCAACGCGGATGCCAGATCGGTCTCACCGGACGATGGCAAATGTTGTCCCCCCCACTCCAGCTGCTTTGGATGGCGCTAAGGGAGGTGGAACATCGTGGAGACGGGCAGTGGACAACCGGTTTATCTGGCTTGCCTTGTCTCCTCCTGTAGAGATGGCAGAGCTAGAGGTCCAGTATTCGTACGTCATCTAGGTCCCTCCTTAAGCCCTATTGGAAGAATTGTAGACCTGGGACCAATCAGTGGTCCTGGCTCGGAGTTTCTCCCGCTGGGTACCGCCGGATGCGATTGCAAGGGAATTTCGCCGTGCTGGTGTACCCAGCAACATCGAGGCTGTAAGCTTAGCCCATCAGTTCTACATGTTCTAGTTTGCTGACCTCGGACCCGAGGAGCTCGTGCTGGGTAGGCCATGGGTTACCAATGGCCAGCTGATCACAGTGGAAGATTAGAGAACAGAGTTCGTGCCGACGGACAATGCCATTGTCTCTGCTCTTTTGTGGGTATGCTTGCCCAACCTTCCAATTGAGTTCTGGGCTGATGAAATCCTACAGTCCATCCTCGCTATGGCTAGATAGTTCATCTTCTCCGATTCATTCACCAAAGAGAAGAGGAGATGAGGGTTTGCTTGAGCATGTGTTCGGGTAGATTTGAACAAGCCCCTCCATCCCGAGGCTAAAGTCTGGGGAAGCTGCTCCCCGTTCTGGTAGCAATTCTCCTACAAACACTTGGAGGGAATTTGCAGCCTCTGTGGTACTCTCCATTTGGATGGTCCTTGCTCCTTTGCTCAAGGGGATGCTCCTTCTTCGGCGGGGACAAGGTTTGGCCCTTGGATGGCTGCTCTCCGGTGACGAAGCCCCCCCAAAGACCAAGATTCGAACCCCAGGAAGTTAGTTCAGGCTGGCACTATTGCCTCCCCTGCTTCATCGGATGGTTGGCAAACTCCTAGGAAGACTGCCCATCGGCGGTCTGGGAGGATCCCCCTTGCTGGCAGGAACCCTGCTCCTACGATGGTGTTGCCGGATCAAAGGCCTAAGAAGACAAAGCAAGCATGCTAGTTTGCAGGAGCCGTGCTGGTTGACCCTACTGGTGTTGCCCAGGCTGAGAGCATGCCACAGTGCTCTCTGAACTATGACACTAATCCATTTGGACTCTTGGGTTCAGACAATGGGTTGGGCATCCTTTGGCCCGCAAGGATGCCAATCCCAGCCCAACAAAGAGGGCTCAACCTGTGGAGGCTAGGTCCCAGAGAGTTGCCTCCAAGACCATGAAAGGGAAAGGGAAATAACCCTTCTTCGGCATTGGCGGTGAACAAGACACCTTGCATCCACGGATGCTTCTCAAGGGCATGACACTCAGTCTGGCTTAGGGTCAAAGAAGACTCAATGCAAGGTTGTATCCGCCCCTAGGGATGGCACGGAGGTCACCCAGTTGGCTTCTGTGGAGGGATGAAGTCATGAATCTGCATTCACTCTACTAAAGAAGGCCATTCAGCTGGATGAGATTGATGAGGTTATAGATTCTTCACATCTAGTGCACAGCACTGGTCAAGGGCCCATGGAGGGCGACCCTCCCACTAGCTATCGTCTTGATGTGGAGATGACAGGGGACCAGGATGCCCTCCCCTCTAGTCACTGGATAAAGATTCTGATCTGGAATATGAGAGGAGCCTAGAAACCTTCATTTCGCTTCTCGTTTGGAAGGCTTATGCAACTTCATAGTTTTGGCATCTGTATTCTACTAGAAACTCGCTTGTCCGGGGCTAGTCTGGCTTGCTTAAGGAGGCACATTTTTAAATCCTAATTTTCTTATATGGTTGAGTCTGTGGGCTTATCTGGTGATATTTTGGTTTTATGGAGAAGCGCCAACATTAGGGTGGATGCCTTTCATCATTGCGATCAATAAGTAGCTCTTGTCATTTCTGAGGGGACGTCTGTTCCTTAGCTCCTCTCGGGTGTTTATGCCAGCATAGATTTTTGGGAGCATCGGGTGCTTTGGGCCAACATTATGTCATTGCTTGCTCAAGGACTTCCCTCCCTCATTATAGGAGACTTCAACTGTATTGTGGGGGCCAATGAGAAGAAAGGAGGTAGGCAATTTGTTGAGTCCATGGGCATATATGAGTTCAGGACCTTTATATCTTCTGCTGGCCTTCTGGACTTGGGATTCCTGGGCTCGTAGTTCATGTGGTGCAATAATTGCCAGGGATCTGCTAGAGTTTGGAAAGACTAGATAGGGCCATGGCCTCTGCCAATTGGCTTCAATGTTACCCTTCTGCCACATCTACTTATTTATCTAGGATTGCCTCTGACCACTGTCCCATTCTAATATTCATTGATGTGGCTGTTCAATAGAGGAGGCAGTTTAGATTTGAGAAGTTTTGGACTTTTTACTCATCTGCTAAGACCTTAATTTCTCAAGTGTGCCATGTTCCTGTTAGAGGAAGTGCTACTTACAGATTATTTAGGCATCTGGAGTTAGCGAGATGCAGACTCTCTAGATGGAACAGAATGGAGGTTGGCAACATAGTGAGGCAAGTTGATCATGTTGAGACTTTTATAACCACTCTCCAGGCTAAAGAAAATTAGGAAGACTGTCTTCATGATTCTGATCTTATATCCCTTCATTTTAGTCTGGCTCTCTACTACTCTCTTCTTCTACACAGGAGACTTATTGGAAGTAAAGGTCCTAGATTCAGTGGATAAAAGAAGGGGATTATAATACTAGATTTTTTACTAAGCCACATTAAAATGTCATGCGGCGAACTGGATCCAACATTTAGTTGATGATGAGGGACACTTTCAGAAGGATATCCAGGTTATTAGGGACTAGCTACTTCATTTCTTCCACTATAGATAGACTGAGCAAACTGGTGATGGGTTCTTTGTTCTTCCTATTTAGACAACCAATAGGGTCTTTGTTGTGGAGAACGATTTTCTTATCAAGCCAATTACTTTGGAGGAGATTCAGCTGGCATTATGGAACCTTGGATCTGATAAGGCCCCCGACACATTTTCACCCTTTTTCTTTCGCCACTATTGGGGTATTGTGGGATAGAATGTTGTGCAGGCTATCTAGCTAGTCTTTCAATCTAAAACTATTCCTTCTGACTAGAATCAGACTCTTATTACCCTGGTGCCTAAACAGTCTGATGCCTTCTCTCTACAGCACTATCATCCTATTAGTCTCTGTACTACCTTATATAAGGTCTATGTGTGCCTCTCGGTCTACCGCCTATAGATGGTGGTTCCTTGCCTTATTTCTCCTGAGCAAGGTGCATTCCTTAGAGGGCGTTGTATCTCAGATAATGTCCGTTAGCTTAAGAATTAATGCATGATCTTCAGAGAGCCTCTGCTCGTCAGTGTCTTATGGTCGTTAAGCTAGACATGGAGAGAGCTTACGAAAGATTGAGTGGGCTTTCTTGTACCAAACTCTTCATGAGTTTGATTTTGATGACCTCTTTGTTGACTGGATCATGGCATGTGTTCATCGGCTATCCTTCTCTATCATTATTAATGGTGGTCAGACTGACTATTTTCACTTTGCAGTAGGGCTGAGGTAGGGATATACTCTTTTCCCTTTCCTGTTCATCCTCTCTGCTGATACTTTATCTTGAGCTCTTTTTCAGGCTCAGCAGGGCCCTTCTCTTGCCCCTATAGTGCGGGCCCCCATGGGCCCTCATTTTCTTACCTATTATTTTCTGATGATTGCATACTACTGGGCAGGGAAACTATCCATAATACTACCACTTTTGCTATATTAATTCAGTCTTATTGTCGGGCCTCTGAACAGAAAGTTAATCTAAGTAAATCTATGATCTGCTTCAGTCCAAAGATGTCTTCGACAATAAGGGGGACTATCATGCCAATTTGGGGTATCTCTATTCAGGCTGATCAGCTATCCTATATGAGGATACCTATCATGGGGCGATGACCATAGTGTATTGATTTTAGTGACCTTGAGAGGTATGTCCGTGATCGTCTGGATGGGTAGCAGATCACAGGGTTATCTATGACGGCTATGATTATCCTTTACGCTCGGTGCTTACTTCTTCCTCTCTATCTTTTATCTAATGCTGCTATCCTGTTGACTTATTTGAGAAGGATTGAGAGATGTTTTTGGGACTTTATCTGGGGCTCGATGTAGGATGGACATGGTATCCACCTACTGGCGTGGGACATTGTCTGACATTGTCTGTATGTCGATCATTGAGGGGGGGCTTGAGATCCAGTCCCTCACAGTTAGGAGAGAGGCTTTGATCGCTAGGCATGCAATACGGTTCTTTCTTGATCCGCACTGTATGTGAAGCTATTTCATGCATGCCAAATATGGAGACTGGGCTCCTTCTAAATTTTCTTAGCCTCCTCATAGATATTCATACTTCTGGAAAGAGGTCTGCCGACATGCTCGGGCCATTCTAAACAAATCTCTTGGATGATTAATGATGAAGCCTCAGTGGATGTTATTCAGGATACATAGATTGCAGACCTATGTAAGATCCATTAAAGGATTTTTCTTTAATAGACATATGGCCAAGATCTTAGAATAAATGATTTTTACATGAAAACATAAACCAAGAATGCGTACATTGATCCATTGATATTTGTTGACGAGAAATGAGAGACTGTTAACGACAGATTGAGTTTCTCTCTCTTTCCTAATTCTCTTCTGTATCTGCTTTGATGGTCAAATAGACTTATATATAGGAGAGAAAGGACCAATCTGATAATACGATAAGTTTCTCTTTCCATCAAAGAGAGGTTATCAGATAATAACTTCCCAAAGACAAACCAATAGGAAATTAGCTTTATTAAACCATCATTATTACTTAAATTTAAATATCTGATAAAATCAGATATCATAATTATCATTTAGAATAAATAAATGATAAATCAATCATAAATCCATGTGGCCACATAAAAGGAAACACTAACATTCTTCCACTTGGCCCATGTGAGATATTAAACATACTGGTTTAATAATCAATCATAATGCACATACAGAAGCTAAAATCCTTCATAATATTGGTCAAACATGAAATCATCATTAAGTAAAAACTAATAAGAATCATGGCGGTTGTATGCTATTATTTTGACGTACTCCCTTCCATGTATCACATTACTTGTTCTATACTTAACATGACCTATAATGGGAATTGCAATAAGGTCTAACAATAATGTCTTTATCAAAGACAAATCCTGTTAACATTCTCATAATTCATTTATGTATAAACCAACATAAGTAAACAGGATTCATAAGTGATTCAGAAACAATAATTAATTGAGCTCAGAGTGTCAAATACATAAGGAACTTAAAGCTTTAAACATAACATCACTAATGGTTTTCAATAATGCCCATTCTTTCGACATGTTCATGAAATGTCTTTGGCGGCAACCCTTTAGTCAGTGGATCTGCAATCATGAGATTGGTGCTAATATGTTCAATTGACACTCTTGTTTCTGAACTTCTTCTTTAACAACAAAGTATTTCAATTCCATATGTTTAGCACCCTTTGAATACTTGTCGTTTTTAGAAAAGAAGACTGCTGCGGAGTTATCACAATAAATTTTCAGCGGCTTGGCAATACTGTCGACAATCCCAAGTCCTAAAATAAAATTTCGCAACCATAAACCATGAATTGTGGCCTCAAAGCATGCCACAAACTTAGCTTCCATAGTAGATGCAGCAATGACAAACTACTTTGCACTTTTCCATGAGATCGCTCCTTCAGCTAAAAGGAAAAATAGCCAAATGTGGACTTTTTAGTATCAATACATCCACCAAAATCTGAGTCTGAATATCCCTTGACCTCAAGATCATTAGATCTTCTATAAGTAAGCATGTGATCCTTCGTTCCTTGCAAATACCTTAGTACCTTCTTTGCAGCTCTCTAATGATCTATTCCTAGATTACTTTGATATCTGCCTAGCATCTCGACAGCAAAACTAATGTCTATCCTGGTACATGTCTTAGCATACATCAAGCTACCAACAATTGATGCATAAGGTATTTCTTCCATTTGTTTGCGTTCCAATTCATTCTTTGGACATTGCATAAGGCTAAATTTATCTCCCTTCTGAATTGGGACAACACTTGCAGAGCATTTGTTCATGTTGAATTTCTCAAACACTTTATTAATATATGCCTTCTAAGATAAACCTAACATTCCTTGTGATCTATCATGAAATATTTTGATTCCAATCACATAGGATGCCTCACCCATATCTTTCATTTCAAAGTTCATAGTGAGAAAATTCTTGGTCTCATACAATAGGCCAAGGTCATTAGTAGCTAGCAAGATATCATCAACATACAGAATCAAAAATATGATTTGCTCCCACTGACCTTCAGATATATACACCGATCAACGGTGTTTTCTTTAAATCCAAAGGATGTAATGGTATCATTAAACTTAAGATACCATTGTCGGAAAGCTTGCTTAAGTCCGTATATTGACTTCTTCAGTTTACACACCATGTGTTCCTTTTCTTCAAATAAAAAGCCTTCAGGTTGGTCCATATAAACCTCTTCATTCAAACTCCCATTTAGAAAGTCGGTTTTCACATCCATTTAATGCAACTCTAAATCATAATGAGCTACTAGTGTCATAATAATTCTAAATGAGTCTTTCTTAGAGACTGTAGAAAAGATCTCTGTGTAGTCAATGCCACACTTTTGAGTAAAACCTTTGGCAATAAGTCTGGTTTTACAACGTTCAATATTGCCATTTGAGTCACGTTTGGTCTTAAAGACCCATTTACACCCAACTCTTTTACAACCTTCAGGCAATTCAACAAGATCCCATACTGCATTGTAATCCATTGATTTTAACTCATCTTGCATGGAATCTAACCATTTAGATGAATTAGCACTTTGCATGGCTTGTGAAAAAGAAACTGGATCATCATTAATACCCAAATCAAAATCTGATTCTTGTAGATAAACTACATAATCATCAGAAATAGCGGTTCTTCTTTGTCGTTGAGACCTTCTTAATGCTACTTCATTGGATTCATTTATTGCAAGTTCATTAGTAATATCATCATTCTGTGGTGTTCGATCATTAATTTGTTGTTCTTGAAAGTTATTAAAAGGTTCAACAACTCTAGGAACAACAACTTGAGAAGAAGTTATAGGTGAAGAAACTTGCACCTTAACTTCTTGAATTTCCACTTTATGTGGTTCCAAACTCCCACTAATTTCATTATTCTCAATGAACCTTGCATTTCCAGATTCAACAATTCTTGTACTATGGTTAGGACAATAAAATTTATACCCTTTTGATCTTTCTGGATAACCAATGAAGAAACCACTGGTTGTTCTTGAGTCCAACTTCTTTTCATGTGGATTGTAAATCCTTACTTCCGCCGGGCAACCCTAAACATGTAAATGCCTCAAAATGGGTTTCCTTCCTGTCCATAGTTCAAAAGGAGTCTTTGGAACTGTCTTACTAGGAACCCTATTTAGCAAATACATAGCGGTCTTTAAAGCATGCATCCACATAATGAGGGTAATGATGAATTGCTTAACATACTCCTAACCATGTCCATTAGAGTTCGATTATGCCTTTCTGCAACACCATTTTGTTCTGGTGTTCCAGGCATTGTGTATTGAGCACATATGCCATGCTTTTCAAGGAATTTGGCAAATGGACCAGGGCATTGTCTAGATTCATCATACTTTCCATAATATTCACCACCTCTATCAGACCTAACAATTTTCACTTTTCTGTCTAGTTATCTTTCAACCTCATTGATAAACACTTCTAGAGCATTTACCGATTGAGATTTTGCATGCAATAAATAGACATAGCCATAACGTGAAAAATCATCAATAAAGGTGATAAAATACTTTTCTCCACCAAAAGATGAACATCAAAAGGCCCACATATATCGATGTGTATAATTTTAAGGAGCTGTTTACTTCTTGTGGCACTTTTCTTGATTATTTGTTTTATGTGTTTTCCTTTAATACAATCCACACAAATCCCAAGATCAGTAAAATCTAAATCGGAAAGGATTTCATTCTTTACTAATCTCTCAATTCTTTCTTTGGATATATGACCAAATGTTTATGCCACAAGTAAGCTGATTGTTCATTTACTAAACCACGTTTAGTACCAACATTATGATGCAAGGTTAACAATGTCTCAGCAAAAAGACTATCAAGCTTAAATTTGTACATACCATTAGAAAGAATACCAGAACCAATAAGATGATTGTGTTTAAACAAACTGAAACATCCATTTCCAAATTTAAAAGAATATCCAACTAAGTCAAGTTTGGATACAGAAACTAAATTATGAGAAATAGAAGGGACATAAAGTGTTTGAAAAAGATCTAAATGATGTCCAGTGTCTAGAATCAAACGATAGGTTCCAACAGCTTCAACTGGAACTTTGACTCTGTTTCCCATTGAGACAGTTTTCATTTGGGTTTATGGTTTGGATCATAAGGAATTCCTGCATCGTATTAGAAACATGAGTGGTACAACAAGTATCAATCCACCAAGTATTATAAGGACTTCTGTTAGGTTTGATTCAAAACATACAAAAGCCGTAGGCTTACCTTTCTTTTTGAACCATACCTTACGTTTCAGGCAATCTTTCTGATAGTGTCCATGCTTTTTGCAAAAGTGACACTTATCATCCTTTTGTTCCTTTTTGTGGATTTGAGCAGATGACCCATTTGTCTTTAGTGGTTGTTGCTTACTCTTTCCTTTCTTATATTTCTTTGATTTCTTTCCAGCTCCTTGTTGACCCATGAGATTAATAAAATGATTTCCATGTTTCTTAATTCTTGCTTCCTTTTGAATGAGCATACTTTGTAGTTCATTCACATTCCACTTATCCTTCATAGTGTTATAGCTCATGTGAAATGGACTATACTCCGGAGGCAAGGAATTAATAATGAATTGCACTAGAAAATTCTCATTCACTTCCAATCCCATAGTCTTTAGTCTTGCTGCTATGTTTGTTATTTCAATAACATGCTCATGCATAGTACGAGAACCATCAAACTTAATGTTGGTTAAAGTACTCATCAATGTCCCAGCAGAGTCAGATTGGGAACGCGCTTCCACAAACTTTATAAATTCCTTAGCATTTTCAGTAGCAGGAATTGTGGACTTAATATTGTTTGCTACAGTCATTCGCATGAACATCAGGCTAAGTCTGTTTGATCTTTCCCAAGACTTATGAAAAGACCTCTGTTCACACTGCTAGAGTTAGTAAGAGCATGGGTTTCTCATTTATGAGTGCCAAATCAAGATCCAGAACACTAAGATGAAACTGAACTTGTTCGCGCCATTCAGAGAAATTAAGCCCATTAAAAGTTTGAACAGACATAGATTGCGAATGAAGAGAAACATGAATAGTTGCTACAAATATAGAAAACATGCTAACATATTAATGCTTTGAGTAATATATTTCATATTTCATCAAGTAAACAATAAGTGCATATTGAAGTTCTCCTTTGGGTGATACAACAATACAACAATAAACATAATTGATGCTTAATTTTAATTTTACATACTTGGCAATTATATATACTCAAATTAGATATGTTTGCTATCTTTGGATATGCTAAACATACCTAACCAAACATATTAATTAACCACATCATGTATATAAAAGACTAGTCAACCTTTGGGCGATGAACTTCAATATACTCATAACAATTAAATAATTATGTCATTCATTTATAAGCATCACATAATTATGAGTAACTAAATTATTTAATTAAATTTGATACCTATAAACTTTCAAATTTGGCCACTTTGGTGACTAACAAATTACATAATAGACATCAAATTTAATTAATGATAATATCTTACGTGAATACTAAAGACTTAAGTGTACTCACATAATTTTACTGTAATATATATATATATCATAAATATTGTTGCCGCCGGGATCCGTCCTCCGACTCGGGCGCGGTCGATCTCCAGGGAGAGGGGTGCGGCGGACCTGCACAAGAAGTTCACACGCGGGAGGCGCTGGGGGTGGCCCTCCGTGGAAGACCCTCCGATGCTCAAGTCAGTGGAGAAGAAATTGACGATCAACCAGACAGTGGGGAGGTGGATCTCTCCGGGAAGCCTCTCCAGGGGCGGCCAATCGGAAGCTCTAAGAGGGGGGAGAGCGCCGACGAGCTGTCGGGGAGGGCAGTGAGAGGCGGAGATGCGTAAGCATCAAGAGTCGCGTGTGTACCTGAGGGGATCTGAGAATCTGATATTTATAGACTGTCACCTGTAGCTTGAGCGCCATCTGGAAGGTTCAGGGGTTGTTACGATACGGAGTGAACAGAATCAGGCCGTTGTGGGGCCGCTGGAATCCATACTCGTTTGTTAAGGGATCGATGGCTGGGAGAGCTCCTTGATGTCTCGAGATCTGGTCAGGCAGGCGTGGGGTGGTTACAGTAGGCTTTAGGCCACGTCCCAACATGATTCCTCGTCTAGGATGCTGTTCGGGTAGACCTGGCCTCTCCCGCGTCAGGTTCCGCGGAGGTGGATGTCGGGTTACGGATCACTCGAGGAAACCGAACCATAGAAAAAAGGGGGGGGGGGGGCAAGCTATAGAAGCCCAGAAGGGGCCGAGCCACGAAGGCCCGGAAAGGCCGAGCTACGGAGGCCCAGAAGGGGCTGAGCCACGAAGGCCCGAAGGGCCGAGCTACGGAGGCCCGGAAGGGGCCGAGCCACGGAGGCCCGGAAGGGCCGAGCTATGGAAGCTCGGAAGGGCCGAGCTATGGAAGCCCGAAAAGGCCGAGCTACGGAGGCCCGGAAGGGCCGAGCCACGGAGGCCCGGAAGGGCCAAGCTATGGAAGCCCGGAAGGGCCGAGCTATGGAAGCCCGAAAAGGCCGAGCTACGGAGGCTCGGAAGGGCCGAGCCACGGAGGCCCGGAAGGGCCGAGCTATGGAAGCCCGGAAGGGCCGAGCTATGGAAGCCCGAAAAGGCCGAGCTATGGAAACCCGGAAAGGTCGAGCTACGGAGGCCCGGAAGGGGCCGAGCCATGGAGGCCCGGAAGGGGCCGAGCCACGGAGGCCCGGAAGGGCCGAGCTATAGAAGCCCGAAAAGGCCGAGCTATGGAGGCCCGGAAGGGGCCGAGCCACGGAGGCCCGGAAGGGCCGAGCTATGGAAGCCCGGAAGGGCCGAGCTATGGAAGCCCGAAGAAGACGAAGGGAGGAGGTCAGCTTTAGCCGCCTCGCATGGGTATCAATGCAATGACGATTTTACCTCCCAACACATGCCCTCCACTCCCTAGTTCGAAGCGTAGGTTCGGGCGTAGGGAGTATAAGTTCGAATGGCGTGTCCTGGATGGGACATCTTGGTTCAAGTAATTCGCGCAGTGATGCCCTAATTAATGCAACAGGGCCGTCTTACCTTCGGGCCAAGGCTTCTCCACAAACGACGGTTGGAATCGTGTCACGCCGCGAATCCCGATCGATCGGGTGTTTGTCGAGGCGGTTCCGGATGCCTCGGATGAGACGCCCCGCTCCCTCAGGGCGGTTCCTTGGCAGAGAAGCGAAGTGACAGCCGCCTCGTGTGTGTATGTATATGCGCGCGCATGTTCGCGGCGTCTTCTCACTTTGCTTTCAGAAGAGTGCTGGCCTGTCGTCCTCATCGACGTTCACCATTTTTGCTCAGTTTTTCCTTCAACCGGGATGGCGATGAGCCCCGGCGATGTGGCCTCAGAGATTGTTGCCGAGGACTTGGGGAGGATTCACCAGAGGTATGGCTTGCCCTTGGATGTAGTCTTGCGGGTGCCGGAACCCGAAGATAGGGTTACACGGGATTAGGATCGGGGGTCTTTATCTACGAAGATAGCTTGAAGGCGGGTCTCCGTTTTCCTCTCCACCCCTTGGTGAAGGAGATCATGACCCACTATAACATCTGTCCATCAATGGTGGCTCCGAACAGCTGGCGGAATATCGTTGGATTCATCTCGATGTGCCACCAGATTCAAATCGTCGCAACTCTTCCCCTTTTCCGCACCTGCTACCACTTGACCCCCGGGAGGAAATCAGAATGGCCCTACATCGGACCCCGGAGATCTTTTAATGTCATCGCGGATAAGCCTTCTTCTATCAAGGGGTGGAAGAGCCGGTTTTGTTATTATGGAGGGGAACATCGGCTCGGACTTCCCTCGGAGATGGGGGGAAGTTGCGAGGGATGCGGAGGCACATCCAGCTTTGACAGTGCAGGAGGAGAAGGACCTGGACGTCCTTCGTAATGGTTAGGTGTTTTCGGCTAACACCTGCTATCGGAGGGGGCCCTCTTCGCAGCCGGGCTCAGCCCTCTGGACCCGCAAGGTGAGTCCCTTTCGTGCTATAAATTTTTCTCAATTAACGCGCTTGGATCTGAGTGCGTACGTTCTGATCTGGCAGCCACAAGGTTGGCGTTATCGAGTCTCTCCAAGAGGAAGAGAGGGAAGCGCCCAGGGGAGGGTAGCGGCGCGGACAGCGGCGGCCCGAGAAAAGGACTCATACATCTGCCAGAAGCTCGCCGGGCGCCGGAGCAGCTACTGCAGGGGTGCCGGAGGCGAGGGAGGATCCGGGGAGAACGGTTATGGCACCCAACCCTCTCGTACTGGAGATATCGGATAGCTCGGACGAGGCCCCATTGGCTCGTCCGACCGCGTCTGCCCTGAAGGAGGAACCAGCGGCGGGCCCAGTGGAGGCGGCCATTGCTGAGGGGCCCGGTGTCCTCGTGGGATGATCGTCGGCTCGAATAGGAGAGGGAGAGGAGACGGCCGTAGCCGAGGGAGTTCAGGGGGAGCCCCTACTTGGTTTATCTGCCGGGGAGTCTGGGAGCAGTGAGGTCGGGCCGCCCTCGATGGGTCAGGAGGCGGGTCAGGCCGAGGCTTCAGGGGAGCCTGAGGAGATGCAGGTGGCGGTGATCGGGAAGGACGCGTCGGAGGAGGGAGCGCAGCAAGGCGGGAGCCCCGCGATTGGGGCTTCTTCGAAGAAGATCATGGGGAGGCTGGCGCTTGGGCTGGCCGAACTATCGGAAGAAACCCAAGCTAGGGCCTTGGTAGAGGAGGCCGGCAGGTTGAAGGCCTCTCAGGCGGAGGCCGCCCAAGCCGGTCCTTCGGACGGGATTAGCCCATTCGGCAGCTCGGACGCTAGCATTGAGGAGGCGTTCTCTGCAATGATAAGGTCTGCCTTGTATCCGGGTGCGGATCCCTCGGTGGACAAGTTTTCCGACCTGGGGTTGGTCGACGCTGCGTTTGGACAGCAAGGCATGGCGGAGGGCATTCATCTTCTTCCCGACATTGACAATACGACCTTAATGAAGATGACCCGGGCCTACGCGTCGCGGGTAAGTTGTCGGTCCCGAATAGCGGGTTTACTCCGGTTGACTTGACCTTCATGTATTCATTTTTTATGTCGCAGAGTGTTTTGCTCTCTAGGGCCATATGCTGCGCTGAGTTTGGCGACTGGGGCCAGTGTTCAAGCCAGGAGGGATAATGTTGAGCTCCAGTCGCGGCTGAAGGTGTCCGAGAAGTTCGAGGAGCTCATGGCAATCAGCGACAGGAATTTACAGGGGATAAGGGCGGCATACCAGGCTGCCGTGGACGAGGTGTCCAAGCAAAAGCGCAGAGTAGAGGAGCTGCAGGGACTCCTGGCAAAGAACGACGATGCGTGCCAGGAGCTGGCCAGGATTGAATCAAAACACTCCGCGGAGGTGGCGGCGATGCGGCGGGAACACGGCGAAAGTATGAGTCGGCTGGGAAGAGAGGCCGACGATGAAAGAAGGCATTTGGCGAGGATGCTCGGCAAAGTGGAGGAGAAATTGAAATGACGTGATGTCGAAATCGCCCATTTGAAGGAGGGTGCTAGGTGGCACAGGGGACGATAGCTCGGGTGAGCGACGAGTTATCCCAAGCCCGGAGGGATGTTGAAACCAGACAGCTAAAGATCAGCACTTTGCAGGAGAGGGTTGAGCTGGTAGGGGCTGACAGGACGAGAGCCAGGAGCGAGGCAGAAGAAATGGCCAAAAGGTTGGCCAGCGAGAGGGGGAGGTACGCTCTTATTTTGTCATTTTGTTTTTCCTACTGGGTTCTTGTAATGCCAATTTGATTTCGGATTTTTCAGATGGCGAAGATGGAGTCGGAGGTTCGGGCTCTTCAAGGTGAGCTCGCATCCACTCGCAATAGGAGCTCGGAGCTCGAGACGCGGGCCAGCGAGCTCGAGGAGCAAAACGTCATCCTGAAGGCCCAGGTGATTGAGGCTGAGAAACAGACGGCGGAGGCCAAGACGTAGCACGCCATACTCAGGGGGAGGCAAGACGCTATCAGCGTTGACGCCTTCCATCATGGGAAGGAGGAGTGCAAACAACAGATTCTCAGCGAGCACCCGGAATGGGACCTCTCTTTCCTGGGTGCTGAAGATCCCGATGATTGCGAGTCTGAAGAAGAAGACGAAGATGAATACATCGACATTTCTGACGCCGAACTCAGCGCCGCCCCTGGTCCCAGCGAAGCTGCAGTTTCTGAGGGACGGGCGTACACTGCATGGAGGGGACAAAATGTCAGAGAAGGGCGAGTCTAGCCGTGCCTCTGTAGGTGCTACTGAGGGCTCCTCCAAAGCTGGCGCGGCTCCCGATCCCTAGGGGCCATTCATGTATTTCATCTTTTAAACATTTGTTTAACGTTTCATAGTGAAAGAACTTTCCGTTTCCACTTGAGCGTTTTTCTCGCATGACTTCGCTGTCACTTAGTCTCGCCTCGATTGGCTTGTAGCTCCCGATGCTCTTGGGTCATCTTTATTCCAAGATTGGGAAAGTGTATTGGCTTGTATCGACGGGCGAAGCAGGTCGGTTAAGACCGACGAGCACAGTAGGTCATCTTGGGACGACAGGCAAAGTAGGTCGGCTGGGGCCGACGGACAAGATAGGTCGGCTAGGGCCGATAGGCAAAATAGGTCGGCTAGGGCCGACAGGCAAAAACGGGTTGGCTTGGGCCGACAGGCAAAAATGGGTCGGCTTGGGCCGACAGGCAGAATAGGTCGGCTGGGGCCGATAGGCAAAATGGTCGGCTTGGGCCGATAGGCAGAATAGGTCGGCTGGGGCCGACAGGCAAAATAGGTCGGCTGGGGCCGACAGGCAAAATGGGTCGGCTTGGGCTGATAGGCAGAATAGGTCGGCTGGGGCCAACAGGCAAGAATAGGTCGGCTTGGGCCGACAGGCAGAATAGGTCGGCTGGGGCCGACAGGCAAAAACGGGTCAGCTTGGGCCGACAGGAAGAATAGGTCGGCTGGGGCCGACAGGCAAAAACGGGTCGGCTTGGGCCGATAGGCAGAATAGGTCGGCTGGGGCCGACAGGCAAAAATGGGTTGGCTTGGGTCGACAGGCAGAATAGGTCGGCTAGGGCCGACAGGCAAAAATGGGTCGGCTTGGGCCGACAGACAGAATAGGTCGGCTGGGGCCGACAGGCAGAATAGGTCGGCTGGGGCCGACAGGCAAAAACGGGTCAGCTTGGGCCGACAGGCAGAACAGGTCGGCTGGGGGCCGACAGGCAAAATAGGTTTTCGCGCTTTCTGCCGTTCTACCAATGCCCTGCTATTCTGCAGGCTATTTGGTTTTTATTTCACTAGAATTGATGATACGGCGTAGTGGGGGGCATAAAGCTGCATCAGAGCCTTCCGGAAAGTGCTCTTTTCCCATGCAGACTACCTCGTCGTGATGCGCACGCAATCGTCTGCTATTGGATGGTACTTTTTTCAAAGAACGATTTACTGAATCCGCCAGTTTTCGAAGTGCCGGTGGGCGATTTCCTGCATTTACTGACCGTGATTCGGGATCAGGAGGGGATCTTCGTACACGTCATGGCTCAGGCGGTGGGTCTGGCGCGCAGTGGGGCGCTGCGCCGATCCTGAGGGACCACGTGGAGGTACGGATCGGAAGTTTGAATCTCGGGACTCATAGTCTGGGTAGCTTTCCCTAGCCCATTTCGGTCTATAAAAAGGGGAAAGAAAGGTCACGTCTGGTTATCCCCGAAGTGTCATTCCCACCGGAGCTTCCATTATGCTCATTCCCTGTTGTTGCAAGTAGGATGATCAGGCCTTCCTTTTATAGGCTCCTTGCTGCCGGACAGTTGGGGCGACCGGGGAGCAGCTGGAGAAGGGCTCATCCCTAGGGGACGAGTCTCGGAGATCATATGGAGAGCGCACAAGGAGGGCGCAGAGATCATACGGAGAGCGCACATATGCGCTTTCGTTGTGGCCTCTGCGGCTCCTGCTCGGGGACGCAGGGTAGGAAGTGTACGCGGATCCCCATGGGTTGTGTGAATTTCGCCTCCTTCCCTGGTTCGGATTCCTGGGCTCAGCCGCCTGGGGAATCTTTTGCCACGTGGGGAGGAGGTGAAAGCATGCCGCCTGGCGATGCCTTGTCTTTGAGCCATGGCAAGGCGTGGTGGTATACACTCGGTTTGGAAGAGCGTTCCGACGCCAGGATCCGCTGGCCTCCGGCCTGCTCGCCGAGGGTCCTTGGTTGGATGGTCTGGGATTGCCATCCAGATATCTCGGTTGGGTCACTGAGATATCGGTATTTGGTCGAAGCTAGTCGCAATTATTGGTCCATGTCGGCTGGCCAACATTAGCTCAAGTCGACCGGACGCGACTCATCGGGTTTGGCAATCGAGCACCGAAGCATCGCAGTAGCCTAGGTCCGCTTTGGAGCAGTTGCCCGAGTCTTGTATTTGTTTTTATTTATGCATTTCAATGCTCTTGTAACGTCCGTGAGGCATTTGTAACTGATCTTGATCGGCAATAAAGAGAATTCGGTTATGTTTCTCGATCCTCATCTTTTCTGTGCCGAGCTCGCTATCATTATTATTTGTGGGGTGCCGAAAGCGTTCCGCTTGTCCTTAGACGAGGGTCTCACGCCGTCCGAACCAATTGAGGTTCGCGTGCGGCGGTTCAGAGATCGGTCGGCGAAACATGTTTCTTGCTCAGGTCAGGAGTTTGACATTTTTGTGTTCCACCTTTATTAGAGCTCGGAGTATCGTGGGTCGGCTGCGGCCGAAGTTAGGGGAGTCTGTACCTTCTCCCATTATGGTTCGGGAAACCTGTTGCTCGACCCAAACGAAGCTCGGAGCATTTTTACCTGGCCCTGCCGAGATTTGGAGAACTTGTCGCTCGGTCCAGCCGAGGCTCGGAGGATGTATTACCTGGCCTTGCCAAGGTTCGGAGAACACTTTACTTGGCCCTGCCAAGGTTCGGAGAACTGGTCACTCGGTCCTGCCGAGGTTCGGAGAATATTTTACTTGGCCCTGCCAAGGTTCGGAGAACTGGTCACTCGGCCCTGCCGAGGTTCGGAGAACACTTTACTTGGTCCCACCAAGGTTTGGAGAATGTATTACTTGGCCCTGCCAAGGTTCGGAGAATGTATTACTTGGCCCTGCCAAGGTTCGGAGAACTGGTCACTCGGCCCTGCCAAGGTTCGAAGAACACTTTACTTGGCCCTGCCAAGGTTTGGAGAACTGATCACTCGGCCCTGCCGAGGTTCGGAGAATATTTTACTTGGCCCAGCCAAGGTTCGGAGAACTGGTCACTCGGCCCTGCCGAGGTTCGGAGAACACTTTACTTGGCCCTGCCAAGGTTCGGAGAACTGGTCGCTCGGGGGCGAACGGGTCACGACGTCGGACCTATGTGGCGCTTGGTGAGGGGCGCTAGGTCAGAACGAGCGGCATGTCGTCATGCTCTTTAATGGTGGCGCTGCTCTTCCTGAGGGGATAGATCGTCGGACGAGTGTTGAACTCCGTCCTTATACGTTTCCCGAGGAAGGGGCCAATCTCAAGAGGCATGGGGAAGTGTCGAAGGTATTATTGCCGGGGGCGACAGATCGGAAAATGCTCTGCCTGGGGAACTTTCGAACAATCTGCTCGCGCTTCCCGATCTTACTCGGGATAGGGCGCGGCTCCTCGGATCCCTCATGCATTAGAGTGGTGACATATGGCGAGTTCTCATGGGTCGGCGGTTACGGCGCAGCCGATCGGGATTCCTGCCTGGCGAGTATAAATATGGCCGAGGGGGGATCGGTTCCTGCCATCCCTCGGTTCGAGTTCAGAGAAGAATGGCCTATCCCGGGCGATCATCAGGCGAATTGCATTCCTCACTTGCCAATCTGCTTCGTTCGGAACGGGGGCGTGTCTCTGTCACCGTCGACGGGCTAAGCTTGCATCGGCCCTCGCGAGTAATCAGCAACTCGCGAGGGTGGCCGAGGAATACATGGAGGCGACAACCAGGGAGGTGGAGGCCCTACGCCGGGTAATGGACCGGCAAGAGGAGGAAATCGTGTCCCTCCGTCGGCAGGTGGCCGACCTGACGGGATGCCTGGAGGGGTTGCTGGTCTCTGGGGGCGACTAACTTTAGGGCCTCTCATTCTGTCCTTGTTTTTGTTTTTCTGTTTTTTTCCCTATCCCGTTGTAACTCTTCTCGTTTTAATGGAAAATAGATCCGTTTTTAGGAATCTTTTTCTTCTTTAAGAACGATCGCCTTGATACGCTTGACAGACTAGGGTGTCGGCCTGGCCCCGTCGTCCCGCGCATTGATCGTAGATATTTCGAATGACGAGTTACGGGGGGGGGGGGTCGCCCAAAGGTTTTCTACTGGGGGGAATTTTCCAACCCAGTTCGGGGCCCTTGGCCGATCACGTGAGGCTTTAGCCTCTTAGGAGGGATTCTGCCAATGGTGGCTTCCCTTCGCACGCTGATGGTTTAGCGCTTGTTTTCAAACCGGGCGAAGTCCTTCGGGGACTGTTTGAATTTTGGCCTGGCTTTAATCGGGGCCCGTACACTTCGGCTTTTTCGCTGGGCTTTGGCCCGAACGATTTTTCCTTGGCCCTGCCATGGCTCAAGGATTTGTTGCTCGGCCCAGCCGAGGTTGGGAGATTTTGTTTTACTTGGCCCTGCCAAGGTTCGGAGATTTGTTTACTTGGCCCTGCCAAGGTTCGGAGATTTGTTGCTCGGCCCAGCCGAGGTTCGGAGACTTTGTTTTACTTGGCCCTGCCAAGGTTCGGAGATTTGTTGCTCGGCCCAGCCGAGGTTTGGAGACTTTGTTTACTTGGCCTTGCCAAGGTTCGGAGATTTGTTGCTCGGCCCAGCCGAGGTTCGGAGACTTTGTTTTACTTGGCCCTGCCAAGGTTCGGAGATTTGTTTTACTTGGCCCTGCCAAGGTTCGGAGATTTGTTGCTCAGCCCAGCCGAGGTTCGGAGACTTTGTTTTACTTGGCCCTGCCAAGGTTCGGAGATTTGTTGCTCGGCCCAGCCGAGGTTCAGAGACTTGTTTTACTTGGCCCTGCCAAGGTTCGGAGATTTGTTTTACTTGGCCCTGCCAAGGTTCGGAGATTTGTTGCTCGGCCCAGCCGAGGTTCGGAGATTTGTTTTACTGGCCCTGCCAAGGTTCGGAGATTTGTTGCTCGGCCCAGCTGAGGTTCAGAGACTTTGTTTTACTTGGCCCTGCCAAGGTTTGGAGATTTATTTTACTTGGCCCTGCCAAGGTCGGAGATTTATTTTACTTGGCCCTGCCAAGGTTCGGAGATTTGTTTTACTTGGCCCTGCCAAGGTTCGGAGATTTTTGCTCGGCCCAGCCGAGGTTCGGAGACTTTGTTTTACTTGGCCCTGCCAAGGTTCGGAGGTTTGTTGCTCGGCCCAGCCGAGGTTCGGAGACTTTGTTTTACTTGGCCCTGCCAAGGTTCGGAGATTTCCTGCCAAGTAGATAACTCGGTTGTACCGAAGATTGGTAAGCAGTATCTGTTTCCTTTTGCAATTCATGGCAATATGGTGTCTAATCGATTCACGCAGCATATTGAGGAGAAATAGATAACTGGGAAAGCATAAAAGACATACCTATTGACAGTATTTGCGGAGGTTGTCCGAGTTCCACGTCCGGGGGATAGATTTCCCGTTTAGATCCTGCAGCTTGTAGGTTCCTGGTCCAATAATCTTCGTTATTTGATACGGGCCTCCCAGTTTGGCGCCAGCTTTCCTTGCTCCAGCGGTTTGGATACAGAAGCTTTCCGGAGGACAAGGTCGCCAGGTAGGAAGGCTTTCCCTTGACCCGGGAGGCATGGTACCGAGCCACCCTCTGTTGATAGGCAGCCGTCCTGATTCGGGCCCTTTCTCTGACTTCTTCTACCAAGTCGAGGTTGGTGCGGAGTTGCTCGTCACTGGCTTCCTCCGAATAATTCTCCACCCGCAATGATGGGAGGCCTATTTCCACAGGGATGACAGCCTCTGTGCCAAAAGCCATTCGGAATGGAGTCTCGCCCGTCGGGATTCGGGGTGGTGCGGTAGGCCCATAAGACATGGTGTAGCTCATCCGCCCACTGCCTTGGGCTTTAGAGAGGCGAGCTTTAATTCCCTGGAGGAGGGTCCTGTTGGTTACTTCGGCCGCTCCATTGGCTTGTGGGTGTCCGACCGAAGTAAGGTGGTGGCGGATTCCATGTTCATCACAGAACTGGCGGAATTTGAGTTGTCGAACTGCTTGCCGTTATCGGTGATTATGTGTGGGGGAGGCCGAATCGGCAGATGATGGATCTCCAAACAAAGTCTCTGGCCCGCGCTCGGTGATTTGCGCAACTGCTTCCGCTTCGACCCATTTGGTGAAGTAATCAATGGCGACGAATAAGAACTTCCGTTGTCCCGTCGCAAGCGGGAATGGGCCGAGGATGTCCATCCCCCATTTGGCAAAGGGCCAAGCGGAGGATATAGGAATTAGCTCGGCGGAAGGGAGTCTTTGGACATTGGCGTGTCTCTGGCAGGAGTCACAGGCTCGGACTAGGTCGTCCGCGTCTCTTTGCATGGTCGGCCAGTAATAGCCTTGCCGCAGTACCTTGTGACATAGGGACCGGCTTCCCAGATGGTTGCCGCAAATCCCTTCATGCACCTCTGCAGAGAGCATAATCTTCGGATGGGCGAAGGCATCTAAGCAGCGGCATGGAAAAAGACCGCTTGTAAAGTTGGTTGTCAATGACTACATAGTGGGCCCTGCAGCTTCAGCTTTCTGGCCTCTCTTCGGTCGGACGGAAGCGACCCTTCTTTAGATATTTGAGGATGGGGTCGAACCAGGATGGTTCGGCCTCGACTTGCATCACTCGGTCGGCTTCCATGATGCTCGCTTTTCCAGAGTCTCCAGATGGAATTTTTGCTCGGCATCCATCGTCTCCGTGGTTGCCAATCGGGAGAGTAGGTCGGCACGGGCGTTCTCCGATCTGGGAATTTGAATGATTTCAAATTCGGAAAGGAGGAAGCAGGCCACGCACCTCTTGGAGATATCGATCATGTTTGGCTCCTGGGCTTCAAACTCTCCCCGCACATGGCCGGCCACCAGCTGAGAGTCGGTGAAGGCATTAAGCTTTTCCACCTTCAGGTTGCGGGCGATCCGGAGACCGGCTAACAGGGCCTCATACTCGGCTTCGTTGTTGGAAGCCGGGAAGGAGAATCGGATGCCATATTCGAAGATCATCCCCTATGGACTGGTAAGGACTAGACCCGCGCCGGAGCGATGGGCATTGGACGACCCGTCGACGTGAGGAGCCACGGGCCTTGGGCTTTGGTCTTCAGGATTTTCCAGGGTAGAGCCGTCTTCCGGGATGGTACACTCGAGGAGGAAGTCGCCAGCACTTGGGCTTTGATGGCAGGGCGAGGCTGAAAATGTATGTCATGCTCGCTTAGTTCGACGGCCCATTTGGTCATTCTCCCCGATGTTTCTGGACGGTGGACCACTGCCTTGATGGGTTGGTCGGTCAGGACCGTCACGGAATGTGCTTGGAAGTATGGCCGCAGCTTCGGACTGAGGTGATCAAGGCCAGCACCATTTTTTCAATCCTGTTGTACCTCGTCTCCGCATCGCGGAGCAGCCTACTCACATAGTAGATCGGCTTCTGGACTTTGCCTTCTTCTTTGACCAGTACCGAAAAAACTGCGCCCTCTGAAACGGCCAGGTACAGAACATGATCTCCCCCGGCTGGACTACTGAGAAGTGGGGGAGCCGAGGTACTTTTTGAGATCTTGAAATGACTTCTGGCATTCGGAGTCCACTGGAAAGTTTTTGGCCGATCGGAGGGTTTTGAAGAAGGGGAGGCACCTCTCGGCCGACCGCGCTACAAAGCGGTTAAGGGCCGCTATCCTCCCGGTCAGGCGCTGGACCTCTTTACAGATGCTGGGGGCGCCATTTGTTGGAGAGCTTGATCTTCTGAGGGTTAGCCTCGATGCCCCGCTGGGAGACCATGAAGCCGAGGAATTTCCCAGAATTGACGCCGAAGGCACTTGGTTGGGTTGAGCTTCATCCCATATTGCGCAATGTGGCAAAGCTCTCCGAGGTCCTCAACATGTCGTGGCGCTTCCTTGCTCTTTGACCAGCATGTCATCCACGTATACCTCCATGTTCCGGCCGATTTGCTCCTTAAACACCTTGTTGACCAACCGCTGGTAGGTCGCCCTGCATTTTTAAGACCGAAAGGCATAACACGGTAACAGTAGGTACCTCGGTCGGTTATGAAGGCGGTCTTTTCTTCATCCTCGGGGGCCATCCGGATCTGATTGTAGCCCGAATAGCATCCATGAATGACAGCATTTGGTGGCCTGAGGTGGCGTCCACGAGCTGGTCGATCCGAGGGAGGGGGAAGCTATCCTTCGGGCAGCCTTGTTGAGATCGGTGAAGTCGATGCAGATCCTCCATTTGCCATTCGACTTTTTCACCATGACGACATTTGACAGCCAGCTTGGGTAATTCACCTCTCGGACAAAATTGGCTTTGATGAGTTTGTCGACCTCCTCTTCAATGGCTTTTTGCCGTTCTGGGGCGAAGCTTCTCTTCTTCTGCTTAACAGGCCTGTGCATCTCGTCCACATTGAGACGATGGACGAGGACCTCGGGGCTGAATCCCTGGCATGTCGGAGGCGGTCCAGGCGAAGATGTCCGCGTTGCTTTGGAGGAATCTGATCAGCTCGACGAGGCTCTCCTTGAGTAGCGACCCGATCCTTATGGTTCGGTCGGGCCGAGCTTCGTCTAGCGGTACTTCTTCCAATTCTTCTGCCGGTTCTCCCCGTTGTTCGGCGAAATCTTCGCGGCGTCCAGCCCGTCAACCTCGGGATCCTGACTGAAGGCTCGTAACAAAACATTGCCGAGCCATGGCTTGACTTCCCCGAACCACCAACTCCTCGCTCGGTGGGAACTTCATAGACAGATGCGGGATGGAGACAACTGCCTTGAGGGACATCAAACCGGGCCTGCCGAATATGGCATTATATGGGGACCTGAGGTCGGTCACTAGGAAATCGGTCTGTACAAGTTACAAGGGGCCAGGTTCCTGCGCGGACCGTCAGGGTGACAATTCCTTCCGGGATGATGACGTCGCCGGTGATCCCATCAGGGTGGAATCCACGGCTCGAAGGTTTTCCATGAGCAATTTCATCCTGGCAAACACACCGAGGTACAAAACGTTCACCGAGCTTCCACTATCAACGAGGATTCGGCTTACATCATAATTGTTCAAATTAAGGGATACAACAAGTGCGTCATCATGGGGAGCTGTATCCCAAGAGATCATCATCAGAAAGGAAAGTCCGCCCGTCCGCCTTCTTTGGCACCGGTCCACAGCCGCCCTGGAGCTCGATCCGCGGCCTCTTCATCATGTTGATGCGGCCAACCATGGGCGGATTTGGTGGAGGAGGAGGCTTGTGGGAGCTCAGGCTGGCGGTCACCTCCTTGTGGCGGCTCGGGTGCTCTCCTGAACTGGTCCAGCCGTCCCCGCCGGATCAGCCTCTCGATCTCATTCTTCAGCTGCCAGCATTCTTCAGTGTCATGACCGTGCTCCCTATGGTAGCGGCAGTACTTGTGGGATCTCTCCGGGTTGGGTTCCCTCGGAGAGGCACTGGTCGGGGAAGCTGGCGCTCTATCTCCATGAGGATTTGCGCCGGGCACAGTCAACGGAGTGTAGCGATCGAATCGCCTGGGGGGACTCCGGGAGCGATTCCTTGGCGGCTGCGGAGGGACTCTTTGGCGGCGAGGCGGACTTGGCCGACGAACGGGACGGTGTCTGTCGAGGAGTTTGGGCTCCTTCTTCTTTGCTTGCTCAGCGCGGGCCACTCTCCGCGACTCCTCGACCCTAGCGTACTTGTCCGCAAGGGCCATCATATCAGAGAGACATGGGGGGTAGCTGACCTCCATAGCCAGATAGAAGTCGCTCTCCTTCGAACACCCCCGCCAGGGCGGACATAGCCACCTCATGATTAAGGTGGTCCACCTCCAACATGGCCTTGTTGAAACGGCCAAGGTAATTCCTCAAGGACTCCCCCTCTCTTGCTTGACTTCGGAGAGGGAGTCGGATCTCCGCCGGTGGCGGCGGCTGCTGCTGACGAACTGGCCAATAAAAAGGCGACTCAGCTCATCGAACGAATCGATGGAACCTGGTTCAAGGTATTGAACCAGGTTCGGGCGGATCCTCTGAGGGTGGATGGGAAGGCGCGGCAGAGGACCGCATCAGATGCTCCGTGGAACATCATTATTGACCGAAAGCTGCTGAGATGGTCATCCGGGTCAGTGGAGCCGTGATAGGTTCGACGGCTGGCAGTTTGACCTGGGAGGGGATTACTTCCTCCATGATGAGAAAGGGATGCCCTGCTCTACCTTGGGCTGGGGCAGGTGGGTCTGCTTGGCGGCGTCCAGCTCCTGACGCATCTCCTGGATCTGACGGCGGATCTCCTCTTCGCCGGCCAGAGGAGGAGCTGGGCGCGAGAACCGCAAGGATGTCATTGAATCATGGTGAGATGTCGCCGGGGAGGGAGCGGGCTCGTCGAGATCTAAGAGGATCTCGATCATGACCGCCCCGCGGGACTGGCTTGTCCCCTCTGGGTCGGTGCGGGGGATCCGCGGATACATGCGGATCAGAGGAGGAAGTCGCCGGCGAAGAGGGAGTCGCCGCTCCTTCTGAGGGTGCGGAGCAGGAGGAACTACGAGGTGCTCTTGAACCAAGTGGGTAAGAGCCTGTACTTGCTGGACCAGTATAGCGAACTGGTCCTGGGTCACCGGAATGGCAGGCGGTGACGGGGTTTCGACCGGTGGAGGTTGCGGCGCTGCATCGCCAGTCGGATCAGGTCTCTGAGAGGCGACCTGATCTTGGGCTTCAGAGGTTGCTCTCCTCCGGTTGGCCATTAGAGAGGTTCTTCTCCGGATTTAGATCCTTATCTCCTCTTTCAAGTTTTGATGGGACTTGAGACCCTTCCTCTAGCGCCAATCTGTTGCCGCCGGGATCCGTCCTCCGACTCGGGCACGGTCGATCTCCAGGGAGAGGGGGTGCGGCGGACCTGCACAAGAAGTCCACACGCGGGAGGCGCTGGGGGTGGCCCTCCGCGAAAGACCCTTCGACGCTCAAGTCAGTGGAGAAGAAATCGACGATCAACCAGACAGTGGGGAGGTGGATCTCTCCGGGAAGCCTCTCCAGGGGCGGCCAATCGGAAGCTCTAAGAGGGGGCAGAGCGCCGACGAGCTGCCGGGGAGGGCAGTGAGAGGCGGAGATGCGTAGCGTCAAGTCGCGTGCGTACCTGAGGGGATCTGAGAATCTGATATTTATAGACTGTCACCTGTAGCTTGAGCGCCTTCTGGAAGGTTCAGGGGTTGTTACGATACGGAGGCGGACAGAATCAGGCCGTTGTGGGGCCGCTGGAATCCGTACTCGTTTGTTAAGGGATCGACGGCTGGGAGAGCTCCTTGATGTCTCGAGATCTGGTCAGGCAGGCGTGGGGCGGTTACAGTAGGCTTTAGGCCACGTCCCAACATGATTCCTCGTCTAGGATGTTGTTCGGGTAGACCTGGGCTCTCCCGCGTCAGGTTCCACGGATGTGGATGTCGGGTTACGGATCACTCGAGGAAACCGAACCATAGAAAAAAGGGGGGGGGGCCAAGCTATAGAAGCCCGGAAGGGGTCGAGCCACGAAGGCCCGGAAAGGCCGAGCTACGGAGGCCCGGAAGGGCCGAGCCACGGAGGCCCGGAAGGGCCGAGCTATGGAAGCCCGAAAAGGCCGAGCTACGGAGGCCCGGAAGGGGCCGAGCCACGGAGGCCCGGAAGGGCCGAGCTAGGAAAGCCCGGAAGGGCCGAGCTACGGAGGCCCGGAAGGGGCCGAGCCACGGAGGCCCGGAAGGGGCCGAGCCACGGAGGCCCGGAAGGGCCGAGCTATGGAAGCCCGGAAGGGCCGAGCTATGGAAGCCCGAAAGGGCCGAGCTATGGAAACCCGGAAAGGCCGAGCTACGGAGGCCCGGAAGGGCCGAGCCATGGAGGCCCGGAAGGGGCCGAGCCACGGAGGCCCGGAAGGGCCGAGCTATGGAAGCCCGAAAAGGCCGAGCTACGGAGGCCCGAAAGGGGCCGAGCCACAGAGGCCCGGAAGGGCCGAGCTATGGAAGCCCGGAAGGGCCGAGCTATGGAAGCCCGAAGAAGACGAAGGGAGGAGGTCAGCTTTAGCCGCCTCGCACGAGTATCAATGCAATGACAATTTTACCCCCCAATAAATATTAAAAGTCAAAACATAAATTCAAAAGGATCTTCTTACAAGAAAAATATCCTCAGCTTTCATCTTTTGTTATTAAGATTAAATTAATGAAATAGTAATATCCTTATCCTTAAATCTGTTGGTCCAAGGTTCAAATCAGATAACCTTTATTTTATTTTATTTTATTTTTTATGGATCTTTGGAAAAAGGCTTTTTCATGCAATGCAACTTTCGTTTCCGTGGAATCCCACATAACAAAGGCCATAACAAGGAATCCCACGTAGGTTTCTGTGAAGTCCCAAGTAACAACTTCCGTGAAGCCACAAAGGATCCCACGAAATCTCCTACCAAGTAACAACTTTCGTGAAGCCACAAAGGAATCCCACGAAATCTCCCATGAGGGCCTTTTTTTTTCGATGGAAGGGGGCGGACAGCCATGCCAGGTGAAGCCGTTCGGGTGGACTAGCCCCGCCTTATCCGAGACCAACGTTATATGGACTTCAAAAGAGAGGTCCAACTTCCGTACCCAAGCTGAAGCCATCCGGACCCACTCGTGCGGAGAAATGCCGAGAGAGTGTGGGATTAATTTGGAGATAGATCTCCTTCGCGTCTCTCTCTTTTTTTTTTTTTTTTTTTTTTTTGGGTGCGCAGCAGCGATTTTGGACGGCGATATACCCCCCAAAGAAGGCGCTCCAGCATTTAAGGAAGCGGGACGACGTAAGCATTAAAGGGACGTATGTTCCGTGAGTTCTGTAATAGAATCGAAATCCCACACGTAAGGAGATCAAAAGGAAGTATGCTATTCTAATTATCAATTATAATAAGAAATATAGATATATATATATATATATATATATATATATATATATATATATATATAAAAGAATCGTTAAACATAGATTCATAATAAAAAATCATAAATTCTTTAATCAAGACTTTGATATCATATTTTTTTAATAGACATAATGGTCAAGATCTTAGAATAAATGATTTTTTACATGAAAACATAAACCAAGAATGCGTACCTTGATCCATTGATATTGTTAACGAGAGACTGTTAACGACAGATTGAGTTTCTCCCTCTTTCCTAATTCTCTTCCGTATCTGCTTTGATGGTCAAATAGACTATATATAGAAGAACGATGACCAAATAAGTTTCTCTTTCCATCAAAGAGAGGTTATTAGATAACAACTTCCCAAAGATAAACCAATGGGAAATTAACTTTATTAAACCATCATTATTACTTAAATTTAAATATCTGATAAAATCAGATATCATAATCATTTAGAATAAATAATGATAAATCAATCATATATCGACGTGGGCCATATAAAAGGAAACGCTAACAACCTACCCTATCTCGGTGGCCTACCTTTGTTATTACTGACATTCCTTGTGGAATGAGAGTCTATGACTTGATTTCTCATGATCACTCTGCCTGGTATAACTCCTTGGTGTTCAGTTTCTTCAGTAAGGAGCTCCACATCGCATACTCTCTATTCCTCTCATTTTGGGTCATACTTCTGACAGCAGATTATGGAGGATATCTTGTATGTCTCATGTTTCTATTAGGGATCTCATGAGAATTTATAGGCCACAACCCCGCCAAACGATGGATGCGGCTTTGATCTGGAAGCTTTCCATTCATCCTAGGGTTCGACTCTTCATTTGAAAGCTTGCGTGAGACTGTTTTCCTACGTGCTCCCTACTCTCTTAGATGGGCATGTCCATCCAACCTACATGCCCTTTATGCGGTTTAGACCATACTATCTTCACTTGCATTAGAGCAAGACAAATATGGCAGATTTTGGGTTACCGTTCTTGGGTCGATTGTACAGATCCTTGTCGCATCTCCTTTCTGGGATTCATTCGGTGGGATATGCGGAGGGATATCTGTCAGCAAGTAGTTCATGGGCTTACATAGCGCATGAGGTCTGGTTATCTCATAACCGACTTGTTTTCACTGCTGAGACTGCTCCCCCCACAGGATAGTCAGGATAGCCTTATCCTTATTGCTGAGTACACTTTCCATCATACAGTTCTTGATTCTAACAGCCCTAGCTTCTGGGGCTCCCTGCTGCCTTAGCAGCGCACCAGCGCTCAGTCTTCATCTCTTGGGAGCCCACCTCTGGGGTTTATCAAAATCAACTTTGATGGAAGTGTTCGAGGCAGATTTGCCAGATCAGCTTTCGTGATTCATGGGTTGGATGTAGCGATGTTGGCGGTTGGAGGATTCAGCCTTCTTGATTCCACTGTTCCTCTAGCCGAGCTGTATGCAGCTTGGGCTGGTATTTTCTTTGCCATTCGTAGACTGGGCGTCCATAGGCTTATTATTGAGGTAAATTCTATCATTGTTATTCGCTGGCTCCGACAGGATTCCTACGATCACCTACCAACCAATCCCTTGATCCGCGACATTCGATCTACTCTTCAGGATGCTTACAGTGCCCAAATTCGTTATATCTATCGGGAAGCCAACTCAGCGGCAAACTAAATCGCTGCCCGAGTGATCCATCACTCTAGTTTTTGGATCTAGAAGCAGGGTGACCCATGTCTTCTAGTCCTTACTCAAATCTTGTATTCAGATATCTCGGGTTTAACTTATCCTAACTGGTGGGATCATTCGTCTGTACAAAAAAAAAAAAAAAAAAAAAAAAGGACCAGCAACTATAATTATCATTATAAATTTGTTGCATGTTAACTCGTGTCATTGTAGCCAGCTGGACTAGTTTGGAACCTGGCATCGAAGGAAGTGGGCGAAAGATCTACCGCGCAACAGTAGCTGAACATTGAAATGTTTAAGAAAAACCAAATCCTTAAGCGTGGGGCAACAAAATTGAAGACGACATGCAAACATAAATGTGACCTGGCCCTAACATAAAATAAATAATTTTAAATTAATTTTAAATAAATTAATATTATAATTATGTTAGCATGATATATTACACAATAATTGTATCATGATATATCATATTTTAATCTATCAGTTTGAAAATGACACGATTATCTGTTGTTGCTTTTTCCTTTATATGTAAACTACTTAGGATGTTATTTTAAAAGTAATAAACGCCTTTTCTTTTAAAGAATTATAAGGAAATTGGATTTCTTTCCTGAGCAAATCTTATTAAAAATTATAAAATTTACAAGAGAGAAAGGAGAAATAATAGAGAGATGATTTTACAATCTTTTGTGTGACCTAGAATATTTTTTGGGATAGAAGTTGCTCAACAAAATAAAAGATGCAACAAGAACGGATGACTATAAGATATTCATTTTGTAAATAAAGGTAATAAATTTTACTTTTGCTTTTGTTTTTATATTATAAGAATTTAAAAATTATAAGAAAATTTAAAATTTAATTATGTTTAGTCATATCTAAGTAATTAAGTTATTAATTAAGTAAGTCATATTATTTGTGTTTAATGAGCTACGTCTTATTAATCCAATATAATTTATTTATTAAATAACATAAATTAAATAATTAGATTGTATTTGTATTGAAATTTTATTGGCATAATTAATTCATCGTATCATTTGTGTATTCAGCAGTACATGTTCAATCCAAACGTCCTTCACATAAATATTGCAGGCCACACCTCTCTGGACCTTTTTGATTCGACATTATGTTCAACAGAATATTAATTATTTCTCTTCCTCGAAGATCACGATATATCGCTGTTAGAAGAACTCACAATTGATTATCAAAACTTTCATGAGATATGTAAGAAAACTGTAATAACCAGCGAGTGAAAATATATTTAATCTCTTCTAATCTTTCTTCCTGAGATATACTGTTTTTTGAGTTTATAAAACTAGAATATCGGCCCCGTACGTGCTAGCGCTAACCATATGAAGTCTTGTGCCATGGACAATGAGTTGTGCTCGGAAGGATGCGAGGACGTTTGGATTAAGAAACAAGCACATTAACCACCCGAACCAGTAGCTATTGCAGTTCGCGCACACCAGCGGGATTTGAGCCGGGCTCGAACCTGGGCAAGCCTTATTAGACTTGAGTTGAGCCCGATCGACCCAATCTGATATAGTTCCTTAGGCCACTTCTTTTACTTTTGATGTGATCTGAGTGCGGCCCAAATCGAACTATGCCCACCCATAATGGAGAAGCATAACCATATGCCCTTAACACATGCAATATCTTTATGGTTCCGAGCTAATTATTTGGATTAGCTGTTTATAACTGCTGAAATATTTTTAAGTGGCTATTGATCAGTAGTTATGGGACGTAGCTAGCAACGGTTAACCCAAATAAGCTCGAATTCAACTTAGAAAATGCTTAGTTGAGCGAAAACACACCATCTCTCTCTCTCTCTCTCTCGGGGTTTGAAACGATGTCAAAAGATTTTCTTTTATTTCATTTTATTTTTTTTTATGGTTGTAATTAGGGATGTGAGAAAGCTGTCAAGGAACAGAGAAGGAAAAGTTCTAGAGGATACGTACAACATGTAATTTTCAACGTAAAAGGCTTCCTAAATGGTGTAAAATAAGCCAGGCCCCATCCTGCTGCTGTGGTCGGATACCCAGCTTGATTAAAATTAACGACTCCTACGTAATATGCTTGGGAAGCGAAGCTTACAATTGCCAACCATGTTTGGAGATGGAAATCATCACTTTCTTTTCCTAGATCGATCAATATGACGCAGTGGATGTTTATCAAAGAAAATTTCAAATATTCAATGAAATTGGCCTTCAAAAATATTGATAAAATACTTTAATATAGGTAAGTTTGATGAGAAATATATATGCTTGAGTACTATCCTCCGCAAAGGGTTGTTACAGTCTAACAAATGATCTAAGGTAGTGTTCGGTTTTTAAAAAGTTATCACTGAATAAGTATACATGATAATATTTATGCAAAAGATAACCGAAGAAATAAGCATATTTTTTAAATTATAATTTTATCATCAAGAAATAGCTTTAGTTATTTCTGGATTCCATAGAGAAAAAGTTTAAGGATAACCCATGGTTATTCCTTCTGTTTAAATTTTTTTAAAGTTATTTTCTATAATTATAACTTTTAGTAATAAAAAAAAATATGCAAAGAATATCTTCTTTTATCCCTTATTTCAAATACAACCTAAATCAAGTTGGTATGACTTTGTCTCGTTGAAATGGGTGAGCTAGCGAGTGTCCATTTGACTCGTATCGCATATTTCTTTGTTTATTTTCTCTTTTAAAAAGCTATGATATCTTTATTTCTCATACAGTAAATTTCAGACAGAATCTTGGCTAGCAATCCGTCATTGTTTAACTAAACATGATCAAAAGCATAGACCTGCTTATTTGTATACATACACGTATGTAAGCGACGCGATTCAAACGCTGCCCTTCACGGTGGCACCGTAGTTGTTCATCAGATCATAGTACCTGTTCCACAGCATTATCCCACCGTACTGAGTCGCGCCCTTAAAATTTGGCAGCACCTGAGAAGTCAGCACGTCCGGGGGAATGTAACCGCTCCCGGCCGCATCACTCGACGCCGGAAAACCCAAGAATAAGCTGGACGCCGTCGACACACTCGGTGACCAGGTGTTCCACGCACTGACCAAGTTGTCGATGCTCCCCGACGAGTACTCGCACGATGGGTTGTTGTAGAACTGGATCCAAACGTAGTCAAAGAGCCCGGTCTGCAGCGCCGTGTTAAGGTGCGCATCGGGGTACGGGCACTGCGGCGCCGCTGAGAGGTAGACCTTATTCCCCTGGCTGCTGAATTGCGACAGATCCCTTGCGAGGTCGTCGAAGTGTTCGCCGTTGGTTGCCTCGATGTCGAAGTCGATGCCGTCGAGCACGGCGTCACCGAGGGGGCGAGAGGAGGAGCTGCCGCCGAGGTAGTTGTTCCAGAGGTAGGTGGCGACGCTCTGGGCGTCGTCGGCGGAGGAGAGGGAGTAGCTGCTGGAGTCACCGCCGAGGGAGAGGAGGACCTTGATGCCCTGGGACTGGCAGGTCTGGATGTCGGAGGTGAGGCCGGTGCAGGTGCCGGCGGCGGGGTCGCAGTGGCCGGCGAGGTTGAGGACTGGGGTCTGGCCGTTGCCGAAGGTGGTGAGGAAGGCCAAGATGACGTAGGAGTATATGCCGGTGTTGCAGGTGTCGGCGAGGGTGTCCTCATTGCCGTTCTGGCCCCAGTAGACGGCGATGCTGCCTGCATGAGAGCCGGCGACGAGGGCGAGGAGGGAGAGGAGGAGGAGGAGGTTGGTGGCCATGGTGAATGTATAAGAGGAGACGAAAGCTAATTAATGGGGCTTCTCTTCTCCCTGGCTTGAGGGAATGGGAGGGAGCCCATGCCTATTATTTAGAGCGAGGCCGGGGTGGCGTGAATCGATTCTTTTTATTATTTTTATTTTTATTTTATTTTTTTTCAGGTAGACTTGGAAGACTTTGCCTACAGCTTCATTGAGTGGAAGTTGAGCCTGGTAATATTTCAAGTCGCCACGTAGGTTGCGTTCTTGCGTGAGCTGAGACATCTCAGAAGTTTTAGGAGGCTCTGTTCGCATCCCTCCACGTCCCCGTCGAACAGCGGCCATTTCCACAAGATAAGACCAACGCCATGGCGGTGGGTCAGCCATTTAAGGCGTGAACGAGTGAAGAAAACTGAGCCGATGGAGAGAGAAGATTTGACACTGCTGAGGTTACCTCCGAGTCCGAGATTTCATACTTGCTGGTTTTGATAAATTTTAAAATAACAAATTAAAATAATATTTTATTTTATCCAAAATAAATTAATATTATATATGTTGTTGTCTCTGACAGGATGTGCCGGTCCGTAGAAGCTGTATTCATTGAACTTATCCTTTAAAATATTAAAAATTCTAGATTTGTTGAGCTTGCATGTCCTTTGAAATATCGTCAAGACATAATATATTATTTTAAGGTACCATCTGCTATGTCAATTATTAAGGAAAGCAAATTGATGAGTTATAATTTAAGTATATATATATATACTTTTGATATAATGTTAAGATGAAACTCAAATTGTGTTATAAGAGAATATGGTTTAATTATAAAAATTATTTTGATTTTAAATGTTTATTGTGCTTCTTAATAATTAATCTCTTTCATTTTTTGAGAAGTGTAGCAAGCTAGTTATTAGTCATTTTTGCAACGTCCCAGATAATATTAAAAAAATAAAAGAAATAGAGTATTAATCAATACATGTAAATCTTAACCTACTACAGTGGCACTCTGACAATTTGGAGTGATATTGAGGCGATATTGAAGCTACAGTGCTATGCTACAGTGGTTTAGCACGTTCGATTCTTAAAGCACCATGGTTTGTGTTCTAAGAGCCCTTTAAGATTCGTACTGTATCTTCGTCTTCTTCAATTTCCAGCGTCCTGCTTTTGTGTTTCCAATCTCCTGTGGCCCAACTATGTCTCAACCTCCTGCTCCCACTCCGGTTGGGTCCGATGCGCTAAGAAGGACTGAGGGACCATGGAATCGTTCTTCGGTTGGTCGTTTTGAGTGGGCTGCCGCATCGCCTTCCTCGATAGAGACGAAGGAGCTCATCCGACTGTTTCTGGATATCATTCAGGTTCCGATTCAGTCGCTGAAGGATGAGGCTTGCAAATGGGGGTCTCAGGCGATCCTTGCTCGATGTCTCTCCCGGTGGGTTCCGCCAGAGGTGATTGTTAGGGAACTCCATCGAGCTGGTATTCTAGGGAACGTTGAGGTGATTTCCATGGCTCATCGACACTACATTCTCCGCTTCTCTGACCCTCAGGCCAAAGCCCTAGTCCTTAGGAGGCCCTGGGTGGTTAATGGCCAAGTGCTCATGACCGCGGCTTGGAGGCCAGAGTTCATTCCAGTCGCGGATACTCTGCTTCAAGCCCTGCTCTGGGTTTGCCTCCCCCTTCTTCCTATGGAATTCTAGGCTGAGGACATGTTATCTTAAATTCTATCGGTTGCTGGGGATTTTCTGTTTGCGGACGACTCTACTAAAGCAAGGAATCGGGGGGGTTTTCCCCGTGCTTGCGTCTGTGTGAATCTAGCTAGTCCCCTCCAACCTGGGCTGCGTATCCATGGGATCGGGGAGCCATTTTGGCAGCAGTTCTCTTACGAGAATGTTGATGGCCTCTGTTCTCGCTGTGGCTCCCTTCATCTTGCTGGGTCATGCGCATCGGCAGGGGATCAGGCATTGCCGTCATCTGCTCCCAGGTTTGGCCCCTAGATGTCTGCGATCCGTCGTCGTAGGCCAGCTATGGATCAGATTCCGACACCAAGGGAGATGGCTCAGCCGGCTTCAGCTCCCTTCTCTGCTTCCAAGGATGGTTAGCAAGTCCCTAAGAAAGTTGCTCGGCAGCAGAACGGGCGACCCCTAGTTGCTTCAAGGGTTCTCTCCATTCTGGGCTCTGAGCGGCGGGGTTTGACCTCCTCCTCACCTGAGTTGACGTCTGGGTCTTCGACTCAATCCCTTCTGTGTGCTGGGTGATGGATTGTGTGCCAGTTGACAATGTTGTTAAGCTGAAGCCTATTGGCCTTCTGTCTGAAAGCAGTGAGGCCAATCCATTTATTGATTTCAACTTTGGTAAAGGGTCAAGGTGCCCGAAATCCTGCAAGGAATCCAACTCGGGTCCATCTAAGCGGGCCCGCCCTATGGAGCCTACGATACGGAGAGTGCCTTCCAAATCAACTAAATCAAAAGAAAAGGCCCCTCTCGCTGTCAAAGGATGTGGGCAGGCATCCTTTACTTTTTCGGCTTCCTCGGATTCTTCCCGGGGGTTGGTTATTCTATCTAGGCCAGGGACCAAGAAGTCCCACTGTAAGGTCGGGCCCGATTTGGGGTATGAATCTATTCTTGCTCAGCCAATTCAGGGGGAGAGTTGCACGCATGAGTCTGCTGTGCTGCTGTTGAAGCAAGCCATCCAGCCGATTGATTTTGTTGAGGTTATTGACTCAACCCTGATTGTTGACCGCAGTGCTAAGGGTCCTGGGGTATGCGACAAGGAGATGTCAGGGGTAAAGATTGGGGTTCCCCCCAATCAAGCCTCAGAATGAAGCTTCTTATTTGGAATGTGAGAGGAGCACTGAAACCATCATTTTGTTGGGAATTGTATCCTAAAGCCAATCATTTGATGATTGTGCTAATGTAAATTGTATATAAATTGATATATTAATAAAAGTTATTTGGCAGTTTATTCATTACAAGAACATCTTCTTAAAACTCCTAATGGTAATGAAGCCCTCATGATCTTCCTTCACGATAAAGAAGGATTTATTTTGAAGGTCCTTAAAAGAATTCACGACCAAATGATATACTATGACAGGGCCATTATACTATCAATTATAGGACATTGTATATCATATTTGTTGGTTGTCCTCTTAACCAATGAGTGTAAAGACACTGGTATGACATACAGGTGAAAGTGTAGGAGTACATTTCACCGAACATGGCTCATTTTCGGATACTCTATTATCAAGAGTTAATCCGAGAAGATATAGGTATAAGTATCCTTCAGACCTGAAGATCACAACCACTGGCTTACAAGCAACTCATTGTACTTAGATGCCGGACTACCTGGATTTCTAATCCAGCTATGAAAGGTTACTGGGTGCAGTCAAGTACTTGTGGTAGTCAGTTGTGGATCAAGATGAAATTTAACCTATCCCGTTAAAAGAAGAAATGCTTGTGTTTCAATTTAGCAAGACCTTGGCCAAGGCACTTCATGTGAAAGTCACATGATCACTAAAATTGAAATCACTTTATGTATTTATTGTTTAGAGTTGACAGGCTCTTAAGCCATCCTTAGCATTTGTGGTCAAGAGGATGAATTATACGATAACTGTTTCTTAGGGTTCTTGGAGTTTGCTCGGTAACTCTTCGACCTATCCGGACATCGGGTTCCATTGCTAGATGGGTACATCGATTAGTATAGAAAGTTATTTCTATGCTACCAGCTTAGGTTCGATCCTAGAGAGTCACACGCATAGAAGTTTCCTAGGATGATTTATTTACTGATCAACGATTGAGAATCGTATATGATTTAATTAATCAATTTGATTGATTGAATTATCTTAATTGGGTTAAGTACAAATGAATAAGATTCAATTTGGTTTAAGTCTATTAGAAGGACTAGTCAATTTTAAATATTGATTTGAAATTAGATTTGATTTGGATTTAAATAGATTCAGGACTAGCTAAATTTGATTTGGGCTAGGACCATGATCTATGTGGGTTCAGTCCAATAAATTCAGATTAGATTAAACCATCACCTGAACCCAAACCTCTCGCATAAGGGCTGAAATCTCATCTCATGAGAGATTAAATTCTCATATAGAATTTAATGCCTGACATTAATCTTCTTTCGTTGGAATTCTAAGTGTTAGAATTCATGTACCTCTTTGAATTAGCCAAATACTGCGACTCTTTGGTTTTCACCGAACGTCAGAATTAGCCAAACATTGCGACTCTTTGGTTTTCACCGAACGTCAGAATTAACCAAACGTCGCATCTCTTTAGTTCAGCATCTCTTTGCTTTTTACCGAACGGAGAAATTCTAAATGTTAGAATTTAATGGGCTGGCAAAAATAAGACTATAAATAAAGGACATCCCTCATCAGATTACACAGAACAACAACACTCGATATGTCATGGATTGAAATTCTAAAAGGTTAGAATAGAAAATCCTGGTGATTCTGGTGTTAGCGAAAGCATGATGGATCTTGAAGAAAGATTCAAGTGGAAGGATTCTAGATCAGCAAAGTTATTTTTCTGAGCTAGCACTCCCAGAAATCCGATCATTCGGGGCTTCACGTGGACGATACTAGAGGCCGGGCGATTGAACGGCTACAGAGCATAAAAGGAATTACCAACTGCCCTCAAGGTAAGTGATATGATCCCTAGATCTTAAGGCATGATTCAAGGCAAGAAGTACGACTTCTTACCTTGAGGATCAAGATATGATCTTGATGATTTTATTTATATGCATATTTTAGATCAAGCGATCCTATATATAAGGAAAAGATATGATTTTGATGCATATTAGATATATAAATATGTAATCTTTTAGTTTTCGCATTGATAATAGATATCAAATTTTAAAATATGCATGCATCAGAGTTTATTTCTCCTTATAAATGGTATCAGAGCCATGGTTTCGTCATTGATCTAATTTATTACATGTAAGATTATTGCTCTCATTAATTATGAAATCAAAGCTAAAATGGATCACATGTCTATTTGGTCACAGATGGATTAAAAATTCAAATTAACCATTCAATGAGGTATTTTGTGACATATTGCTGTGACGTTACGGTTCTTGATGTTTAGTCAAAAGATAATTTAAATTGATCTTTGGCTTCAAAATACAGATTACACACACTCTCAAAATATGTTTTATATTTGATACATATTGATGTTGTATAAAAGCATTATATTTGCATGTTTAGTATAAAAACATAGATATGAGATATGATGGCTTGTAATCTATGTTATGAAATATACAAATATTTATGAGAGTTTTATTTGAATGTTAAATATTAATTCACAATCTTTTTAGATATGATCCAAATAAAGGAATTATGAGTAGTAATATAATGCAAGTGATGCTTGATTGAAATATATGACATGTAAACATGAAATATATTTAATCTTTTGAGTTAACTAAATTGGGTCCATAAAGGGTTAGACCCTAAGGTTTAAATCAACTGGACTAAAAGAGTATTTGATCAAATCTAAATTAATTAGATTAGGTTAAGAATGCTCTAAATCAAACAATAGTTGTAGTTGATCCTA
This sequence comes from Calamus simplicifolius, assembly GCA_900491605.1. NCBI lineage: Eukaryota > Viridiplantae > Streptophyta > Magnoliopsida > Arecales > Arecaceae > Calamus > Calamus simplicifolius. The sequence goes on along the minus strand of UESW01004768.1, from coordinate 3,214 downwards.
TCCTTCTCTTTGATTAAACCAAATGAAAGTAGATTAGGCTCCGTGGTTGAGCATGAATCTCTTAGATGGTCAAATCAAAATTGGTTAACCATATGATATCAAGGTGAGTTGGAAAGTTGCTCTAGGATCAACGATCGAATACTTTTTAATTGGAAGCTACTCGTATTGATGCGTCTTTAACGAGTTAATGGCATATCCCTCCCATCGATCTTATTTGCTTGATCAATATGGTGAACCATTTATGATTCTGATCATTTACCTGATTCGGGTTGACCCATGCCTGTAAGGAAATCAGTTTAACTAATTTAGGTGCCACTTAACCAGACTTAATCTTGTTTCATTCTACCGATTTCATAGGTTCAGTAGGAGAACTTGATTAGTCAATTTGTCTTCAGATTATTAAATTCTCTAAAATTATTAGGTCCTTAAAATAAAATAGTTATATGATAACTAGATCATAGCCTCCCATTAAGGTGGGTGATAATGAGTCCGATGTCTTGATAATCATTGGAGGCATTCCATGCCTGGTGCTTGTCAACCATCGAAATTATCATTCGTTATATGATAAGTCAGCGTAACTATTAAATAGACAGTCAGATGGGCCAAGCTTCACTCGGGCTTGGTTGTCTATTGATAGGTTACACTAATTATATCATTTAATGGTTGGACCTAACCAGAACTTTCAGTGGAGGCACTCCATGCCTGCTGAAGAGGAACATGGGGCAAAACTGAACACTAAGAATTGTTTGGGAAAATAATTGATTTTGAACCTACTCTTAGATGCATATGGGTTGGCCAAACTTCACTTGGGCCTGTATGTAGTCTATGTAGATCTTAGTGCCCACTAAAGAATTAAGAATAATTCTTCGAATTTGGGTGTAGAGGCTGCCAATTTGAACAAAATAGTGGGAGAATCTTTAGACTAAAGTCCAAGTCTTTATACTGAATCAATTTATATACTAATAAACTTTAGTTTTTCCTTATGCAAAAAATGGCCACTAATTTATCATTAAGGTCCCTATTGGATAGTGACAAGTTGAATGGTTTAAATTTTAATAGCTGGTTTAGAAAACTTAAGATCGTCCTTGAGCATGAGAGGATTCTTTATATTCTGAATAATCCTGCACCAAAGACCTGATGCAAACACACAAAGTTCTGAGAAAGACACTTATCAGAAATGGCTCAGTGATAGAACTAGCGTATGTTGCATCATGCTAGCAGCAATGAATGATGAATTCGGTTGCCTGTTCAAGAATGCTCAGCTAGAAAAAATTATTCAAGCGTTGAATGAATCTTTCGGCACAACTGACGATGTTGAAAGGCACAAGACTAGTTGTGCTATTTTTAATGCTCGAATGAGGGATGGATCTCCTATCACTGATCATGTATTGTACATGATCGAGAAGATAGAACTGCTAAGCAAGCTCGGCTTTCCCCTATATGAGCAGTTGGAAAAAGATGCGATCCTGAATTCCTTGCCTCCATCCTTCCGACCTTTTCTTACTCATTTTCGAGTGACAAAGCCTGCAGTCAACTACCACGGTTGTTAGGGTTGTTACCGAACTTTGAGAAGGATAACCAGCTCTCTAAGGGTTTGGTTAATGTGGTTGAAGGATCTAAGGTAAGGCTTCAACACTTTGGGAAAGGGAAAAAAAAAAAAGAATAAAAAGGTGCAACATGCTAGGACATCTATAAGTGGTCAGATACAGAAGAAGAAAGTTGATAAAAGTCAAGCTGAATGCTTTCATTGCAAGATGCAAGGGCACTGGAAGAGGAACTGTCCTCTTTACATTGCCACACTTGATCCAAACAGGCCAAAGAAGAAAAAGGGGCAAGATGTTGCTCAACAAGATATTTATATGATAACACCTTGTAATTTTTCTGTATATGATAATCAGAACTGGGTATTGGATACCGGGAGTCCTTTTAACATTTGCAATTCATTGCAGGGACTACAGGTCACTAGAAAATTTGAGGATAATGAAAGATTCCTTAATGTCGGCGATGGAAGATTAGTTCCAGTTCTAGAGTTCTTGAAATAGTTTTCAATAGAAATATCATTATACTAAATGATTATCATTTTTGCCTAATATTCTTGTTGAACGTAATTTCTGTAGGCCTTCTGGCCAAAAGTCATTATGAAATTTTAATAAAGGATGTTACTTTGAATATCATTATGAATGGAGTCATTGTAATGATTGGGTATTTATCTAATGACATTTATATATTATCACAGCCTGTAAATGTAGTGTACAAATCAAGTAAGCGCCCTAAAATAACTGATGTCACAGACATTTATCTTTGGCACCATCGGCTGGGTCATATCAACAAGAATAGATTAAACAAGTTAACTTAGGAGGGCATCCTTCGAATTGATGATTGTGAATCGTTAACTACCTATGAATCCTGTCTTCTTGGTAAAATGACCAAGTCATCTTTTACTAGAAATGGTGAAAGAGCCAAAGAGCTACTGGGTCTAGTACATACTGATGTATGTGGACCAATGAGCACTTTTGCCAAAGGTGGATATTACTGCTTCATTACTTTTACAGATGAACTTTCTAGGTTCGGTTATGTCTATCTTATGAGACATAAATCTGAGTCGTTTGAAATATTCAAACTATATCATACATAAGTAGAAAAATAAACAGGAAAATGCATTAAGATCCTTCGATCAGATCGAGGAGGCGAATACCTTTCCAATGACTTTGTGACATATTTAAGGAAGAATGTGATTCTCTCCCAATGGAGTCCTCCTGGAACACTGCAGCATAACGGTGTGTCCGAAAGAAGGAATCGAACCATGTTAGACATGGTTCGGTCCATGATGGGTTTTGCAAGCTTGCCAATATTATTTTGGGGATACGCATTAGAATCAACTTATCATATTCTTAATAAGGTTCTAAGTAAGTTTGTTTCTAAAACTCCACATGAGATGTGGTATGGACATAAACCAGTTATCACCTATCTGAGAGTATGAGGGTGTCCGGCTTATGTGAAACGTGCAAAATCAAACAAACTTGAACCCAAATCTGACAAATATTTTTTCATCGGCTATCCGAAAGAAACCAAAGGATATTACTTCTACAATACTGAAGAACAAAAGTTGTTCATTAATAATAGAGTAATTTCTTGAAAAGGAGTTCGTTAGTGAAGGAACAAATAGCTCTACTATTGAACTTGAGGAAGTTCATCAAGTAGAAGGAACAATACA
>UESW01004767.1:725425-791496 GCA_900491605.1 Calamus simplicifolius | reverse complement strand
TTCATTTGTAATCCGATTATGTAATCAATCAAAATTATTTTAATTAATCTTTCATTTCTTTTATAGTTCAATCTCAATCCCATAAATATCCTTATGCATGAAGCTTTAAAGTATGAATAGAACTTTCTCCTATATGCTATCTCTTGATTTTCTCTTACCTTTCTTTCAAGATTGTCATCAGTTTTCTTTTTTCATCTTGAGAAGTTGATTTGAGCAAGCATATGTCTTCACATTATGAGTACATGCTTGCAAAGTCCAATTGTTGTATCTTGAAGGATAGATTATCGTTATTTAAATAATTGTTTTCAAAGAACTTAATCTATTCTTAAGAACAGTGATTACACATCTCAACCGATTGATAAGTATTTCTTACTAACCATATTGATAGTCTTGCTAGATATATTACAACATATATTACTGTTGGTAATCTCATAACGATTTTGAGATGTTTGCGAAAGCAAGATAAGGATCAAATCACATATCTAAAAAAAAATTGAGTTAGCGATCTATACCCATATATTAATTTAATAATAAGAATAATAAGGAGATTAAGAAATTGACCTTTCGTTCTCCGCCAATACTACCTCGGAATCATCAAATCATTTTGATTACCACGATCTTTCCAAACGTTCTCCAAATTATGATGAACGCGAATGAGTGGGCGTTCCTTTTGATTTGGGTTGAGATCATACAACTAAGTTTTTATTCACTTTGTATTCTCAATTAATGAGATAAAGCGAAATTGAAGAAGAGAACTCTATGTGGTTGATCATTGTCATCCAGAGGAACTATGGACATTATAATTTTAAGCTTCAATAATTTTGACATTCAATTAACATCTTAATTAAAATATTAAAATTATTAATTCCAAATTACTCCACTAAAAATTTGAAACTGCACTCTTAAAATTATAAAATTAATTATATTCAAAAGGATTTGAATTATCCATTGATATAGTCACTACATATAAATCAATCCTCCATAAATGGATCATAATTAAAGCTAGGCATTTTCCGTTAACCTCTTTAATTATATTTTGATCCATAAGTACCTTTGATTCTATAATGAATAATATATTATGATCCAATCATAAATTGAGCGCTCTTATTATTCAAGCCCCGAATCAACACTTATGGGAACCGTCCATCCGACTTCTTTACGAAGGAATGGATTTCATCTTGTATATTAATATTTTCGGCTACTTATGTTATTATATTTCAATATACCAAGAATTTGACACTATGTTTCTATGTCATACCCGGCATATCAAAAAATATAATACAATAAATATGAGTCTATTAATTACTCAGAATTAAGACCGATTCATATATGACCATTATTGATTAATTTTGAATACTCTATTTTAACAACGAAATTTATTATAGATTCATAATTAATCGCATTTCAGTCCTATATAATTAAATTATATAAAGCACTTTCATTCCGATAATCTCATTATCAACAATTCGGATAAGATCGTTTCATTTAAAATGTAATGAATTGCGTTAGTTTTTAAATTAAATATCCCGATTGTAACTTTAATTTATAATTACGAATAAATTTAGATTATTTTACTTTAAATATTATCCTCTGTATATAACACTTATATACAATATTTAAAGTCACATTTAAATAATCTAGAGATTTTTGATATTTATAAAGCATCAAAATATGCATGCAAGTATAATATTAAAAAATTTCTCAAATTATTCAACAAAATAATAAATATCATTTGTTTATGGGCACATATCCCAACAATCTTCCACTTGCCCTAAAGCAAATGAGACATGTCTCTAAGTCCCATCCCTTCAAGATATAGCTCAAAACCTTGAGTCGGTAATGTCTTAGTAAACGGATCAGCTATATTGTTCACAGATGCGATCTTCTCAACTGAAACGTCTCCTCTACTGATAATCTCTCTCACAAGGTGAAATTTTCTCTCTATATGCTTTCCTTTATGGTGGTTTCTGGGTTCCTTGACATTGGCTACTGCTCCACTGTTATCACGGTAGAGTCTAATTGGTTCATGCATATCTGGAACAACTTTTAGATCTTTCAAGAATTTTCGAAGCTAGACTGCCTCCTTAGCTGCTTCACAAGCTGCTACATAGCCAGCCTCCATGGTTGAGTCAACAATGCAAGTTTGCTTAACGATTCTCCTCTCAAAGTGAACACTGCTCCAGAGGTAGACTTACGAGAGTTTCTATCTGATTGAAAATGAGAATCTGTATATCCAACAGGAATCAAATCCCTACCAGAATATACCAGCATATAGTTTCTCGTTCTTCTTAGATATTTGAGAATATACTTGACTGCAACCCAGTGATCTAATCCTGGGTTTGACTGGTATCGGCTAACCACTCTCACTGCAAAGCATATATCGGGTCTTGTACACAACATTGCATACATCAAACTACCAACTACCGAAGATAGGAAATCTGTCTCATATCTTCCTCCTCTTGCAGTGTTTTAGGACACTGCTCTTTAAAAAGATGAACTCCATTAAAAGTATTCTCAAATTACCGTTCTTAGAGTTTTGCATCACAAATCTGACAAGCACCTTGTCAATATACGATGCCTGAGACAATGCCAAAAGCTTATTCTTGCAATCCCGTATAATTTGGATACCAAGAATGTAGCTTGCTTTCCCAAATCCTTCATTTGGAATTAGCTAGCTAGCAAGTTCTTTATTTTGGATAGAGACCCTACATTATTCCCAATGAGTAAAATGTCATCCACATAAAGAACTAAGAAGACCACTTTATTTCTTTCCTTTTGCTTATAGACACAAGGTTCACCTAAATTTTGTTCAAAACCATAAGAGTTGATGGCTTCATTAAATCTGATGTTCCAAGATCTAGAAGCTTGCTTAAGCCCATAAATAGACCTTTGCAATTTGTAGATTTTCTGCTTTTGGTCTTTAACCATAAAACCCTCTGGTTAGACCATATGAATAGTCTCTTCAAGATGGCCGTTCAAAAACGTCGTCTTGACATCCATTTGCCATATCTCATAATCATAATGAGCAGCAATGGACAAGAGAATCCAAATGGATTTTAGCATGGCTACTGGTAAAAAAGTATCCTCATAATCTACTCCTTTTTGGATAAAATCCTTTGCCACCAACCTAGCCTTGAAAGTCTCTACTTTTCCATCGGCTCCTCTTTTTCTCTTATAAATCCATTTGCATCCAATAGGCTTTACGCCTTCTGGTGGATCTACAAGCTTTCAGACTGAATTAGAATACATTGATTCCATTTCGAGTTTCATGGCTTCCTGCCATTTCTCTTGATCAACATCCTCCATTGCCATCTTGTATGTCAATGGATCATCATCACTGCCATCGGTGACTGCAACTTATGCTTCTCCATCCTGACCATAGCATATGGGTAATCTTATTTTCCTTACACTACATCATGATGGTGATGGTATTTGATCTTGAGTAGTGGTCTCAACTTTTATCATTCAATATCTTTTGTTGGTGTGGATCTTATTTCATCAGCTAGCAACTCTTCCAGAACTACTTTACTTCTAGGTTTGAATTCTATTATATAATTGTACTCAAGAAACGTAGCATTTGATAACACAAATACTTTGTTATCTTCAGCACTATAAAATAGACATCCTCTCGTTCCCTTAGGGTACCCAATAAACATGCATACTTCTGAACGAGGTTCTAATTTTTCAGTCTTTCCCTTCAGCACATGGGCTGGACATCCCATATGCGGATGTGTCTCAACTAGGTTTGCGACTGTTCCATAACTCTAAGGGAGTCTTATGGATTAACTTAAATGGAACCAAGTTTAGAATGTATACAGCTATTTGTAATGTATATCCCTAAAATAAGGTTGGCAAAGAAGAATAGATTAACATTGATCTTATCATATCAAGCAAAGTGTGATTCCTTCTTTCAGCTACACCATTTTGCTGTGGTGTCGCAGGTACCGTGAGCTGTGATAATATTCCATTTTCAATCAAGTGGTCCTTGAATTCATAATCCAAGTGCTCTCCTCCTCGATCAGATCGAAGAGTTTTGATTGATTTACTGAGTTATTTTTCTACTTCAGCACGGAATTCTTTGAACTTTTCAAAGGCCTCGGATTTTCTTTGCATCAGATATGCATATCCATATCTAGAATAATCGTCAATGAATGTGATAAAATATTCATAGCCCCCTTTAGCTTTGACATTCAAAGGCCCACATACATACATCAGTATGGCCCATCTGGAGGTACCGGGCCACGTGCAGTGCCCACCTCTAGTACCTTATATATACCTTATACACACACACACACACACACACACACACACACATATATATATATATATATATACACACACACACACACACACACACACACACGCATATTTAGTCCATTCATATACACACTTATATTTTCACTATGTGCACACTTAGGCTATACTTATGCACATTTATATTATCTACATACTTAGATGAATGCTATACATATTTAGATCATGATATACATATATACTTAGTCTATTCCTTTACATACTTATATTTTCTGTATGTACATGTATAGCTCATCTCTAAATAATTTGTAATTATCTTTGTACACACTTTCTCCGTATGCATTCGGTGGGAGGTGGCAAAAATGTCTTTTTTTCCCCAAAATGAGGAGTAGAATAGTCATTTAAAGTCAGGAAGGGATAAGAGGGGTTGGGAGTTAGATAAAAGTCAAAGGGGCCCATCATCAAATATCCTTTAATTTAATGTAAATATTATTATTGCACTTAGATTAGAAAATATTTAAGATAAAGTTTGTAAAAGAAGGGAAGGAGCCGGAAGAAGCTATATATCATTGTCAGTTTCTATCAAGCGAACATTACTTGAAGTCACAAAAATACGGATGATTCTACATGGATGAACATTTCAATCAATTGTGACATGTATAATAATATTACTTTATGATATAAACAATGATTTTAGAGAAACCTCGCGCGGTAGAACAATAATATTTTAAATACATTCAAAAGAGCTCATATTGAATCTGATTACAATCCTAAAGCCAAAGCCATGCCTCATACCTCATAAACTTAGCAAGCTTGGATTACATCTTGCCAGGTCTATCTAAATTCGGCCTATTTACACCCCTATTTTTCGGTCAACCATGGCCATGCAAGTCAAACATTTAATTCGGCCTATTTGCATCCCTATCATTGGGTCAACCATGACCATGCAAGGCAAACATTTAATAAGGGTGGATCACAGTGGAAAAGCTAGACGTTGGAATGCATTCAAATGGCTTCATGCAATTTTCCCGCAGCTTAATATCTATGCAACAGTCAAGAAGAGACCTCGATCAGATTATCTTTTTTTTGAGTTTCGGACCACCTCCTTTTAACTTGTCCGGTTTCAAGACAGAATTTTTTTCTTTCTTTCTTTCTTTTCTTTTGAAATAACAAAACACCGAACTTGCTACCTTTGTTTGCCGAACTGGGATTCTCGATTGTTTATTTCCCTTTTTCTTTCCTCAAGGAAACATGTTCTCATTATCTCATATGTCAAAGGTGGAACCTCCCAGCTTTTCAGGAACTTGGGCCAAATAGGAATTTTTTATTGTTGCGCCATGAATCTTGTAGAGTTTATTGTATGAAGACACAAACCACCTTACAGATTGGTTGGCTTAGACTCCCTTGCATCAAAACAAAGACAGAAATGACAATATTATAACAACTTAGTGTACGTATAGAACAGACTTGCTCGTTGATTTGGTATATATTAGCTAGCGTTTAGTAACTGGTCGAGCTTGCAGGCCTCCACCAGGTCTCTTCTCGAGGGTGTAAGGCAGGTGAGTTCCGAGAATTTTATCCCATGTGATGAAGAATGGCTGCGAGAAGTTGTACTTGGTGCCATAGAGCTGGTGGTGGACGTCATGGTACGCAGTATTGTTCCAGAAGAACATGTGGAATATGTTCCCGGGAAGCCACAATCCGCAATGGTCATCGATACCTTTTATCGTGGAGAAGGAGAAGAAGAAGATGGACGTTCGAGGTGTCATGCCGGATATGACGAACGCTAGGGCTCCCCCGAGAGTGTCCAAGATGAGGCCCTCCAATGGGTGGTTATACTGGCTCCCAAACGAATAGGGGACGACGAGCCGGTGGTGCCAAGAATGGATGTGGCGGTATAAGAACTTATTGACGTGCATGTATCTATGCCAGAAATATTGCCACGTATCGATGACAAACATGCCGATGAAGAACTGTTTCACAATCGTAGGGATTGGAGTACTCTGAACATTTGAGGAGATTGTGTCATCGTCTCTACCTAGCTGCAATGGTCATTAAGCTTTTAGATCAGCACATGAATGAATGAATGTATATGAAACCAATTGCATGGTATTGTAGAGTTTAATTAATAATGTATACCCTGAAAACAAGGATGGCAACGGCGGCCTGCACTAGTTGTTGGAGAAGAACCCCTGCAACAACCTCACGCTTTGAGACCAAGTTCTTGGTGTCTTCGTCTTTCCTAGAGTGCAACCGGTACTTGTCGAGGGAGCCGAGAATCATATAGATCCCTGAATATACCCAGTAGACCACAATGGGCACAACAATGCCCAGAACCTCATCAGAAGGAACGTTAATCATTGCACCTAAGTAATGGAGGCAAGACCTTCGAGACGAGGACGGCGAGAGAGGAGAGAGGAGTTTACTTTTTTTTTTTTTTGATACCTTTGAGGTCCAGTTCGTGGGTTTATATAGAGCGCGGAAGGTAATATTTTTTAGCGCGGCTTCTCTACGGCAGGGGACCAAGCTTGGTGCCGTGCATGATGGTTTTCTTTGTCTACGTCCAGGGATCCATCGGTCGCACCCACCCGCTTGCCGCCAATTTTGAGCAGACAAATTTAAAATTAATCTTTGACCGTAAAGATCGATGGGGACAAACCCCCAATTTATTGGTGAAAATGATTGTAAGTAAAAGATAACGACGAAAAGGTCCAACCTTATATATACACATGTGCCTTATATATACATATTATCTATATATATATATACACTTATATTTTACTATGTGTACACTTAGGCTATACTTATGCACATTTATATTATGTACACACTTAGATGAATGCTATACATATTTAGATCAAGATGTACATATATACTTAATTTATTCCTTTACATACTTATATTTTCTCTATGTACATTAGCTCATCTCTCTCTATATATATATATATATATATATATATATATATATATATATATATATATATATATATATATATATATATATATATATGTATATATAGTTATTATCTTTGTACACACTTTCTCCGTATGCATTAGGTGGGACTCGGGAGGAGGCAAAAATATCTTTTTTTTTTGCCTAAATGAGGAGTAGAATAGTCATTTAGATAGTGTTTGAAATAGGGGATAAGATGGGATATCCAAGAGATATCCCCTCTTATTTCCAAAAGTCATAACTATAAGGGATAGCTAGGAATAAAGTTAACCAAAGGGATAATCATGGTTAACCATGGGATATCCCCTCAATTTATTCCCTAGAGAATGCAGGAATAGCTGGTTATCCCTCCAAATAACAGTAAAAAAAAGTTATCCTATGGATTTACCTTTTTGCATTTGATATAATCAATGGGATAGTCAAAGGATATCTCTAGGGATAGCCAGGGGATAAACTCTATCCGTACACTTATCCATGGATAATATTTTTTCTATCAAACACTACCTTAAAGTTAGGAAGGAATAAGAGGGGTTGGGAGTAGTTAGATAAAAGTCAAAGGGGCCCATCATCAAATACCCTTTAATTTAATGTAAATATTATTATTACATTTAGATTAGAAAATGTTTAAGATAAGAGTTTGTAAAAGAAGGGGAGGAGCCGGTAGAAGCTATATATATCATTGCCAGTTTCTATCAAACAAAAATTACTTGAAGTCACAAAAATGCGGATGATTCTACACGGATGAACATTTTCAATCAATTGTGACATGTATAATATTATTTTATGACATAAACAATGATTTTAGAGAAACCTCGCGCGGTAAAACAATAATAATTTAAATACATTCAAAAGAGCTAATATTGAATCTGAATACAATCCTAAAGCCAAAGCCATGCCTCTTACCTCATAAACTTAGCAAGCTCGGATTATATCTTGCCAGGTCTATCTAAATTCGGCCTATTTACACCCCTATTTTTGGTCAACCATGGTCATGCAAGTCAAACATTTAATTCGGCCTATTTGCACCCCTATTATTGGGTCAACCATGACCATGCAAGGCAAACATTTAATAAGGGTGGATCACAGTGGAAAAGCTAGACGTTGGAATTAATGCATTCAAAGGGCTTCATGCAATTTTCCAGCAGCTTAATATCTATTCAACAGTCAAGAAGAGACCTCGATCAGATTATCTTTTTTTGAGTTTCGGACCACCTCCTTTTAACTTGTCCGGTTTCAAGAGAAGTTGTTCTGCCCTGATGGATGTCATTGCTGATATCTATTATGGTTTGGTATTTATGCATTCATATAAACAAAAAAAAAAATTTCGTGCCGATCTCATCAGAAGTCTGCAGTTAAGTGAGAGTTCTTTTTTTTCTTCTAATTAACTCAGTCGATTGAAGAGATAAGTTTACTCCACTTAAACCCCCCAGCCTGCGAATTATGGTATATTATGATTTAATATGTATTTTTTTACTGTTGTCTAAATAAGTATTAAAGTTAATTAATGGACATATGGTCACATGATTGTTATATGACCACTAAAGGATATATAGATCAATAAATACTAAAAATAATTTAAAATAATATATATCAATGTAATCAAAACTAATTAAATAACATTTATTTAAGATCACTAAAGAGTTATTATAACACTACAAGAAAGTTAGCTTTTTGTGACGAACTTATTATGACGAAATATTTTTATCGCTATATTTTTATTTATAACGATGAAATCAAAATTAAATTCACCGTAATAACTATTTATAACGACGAAATAATTTTTCATCGTTATAATTAAAAATTTTAATTAAAATCTTTTTTTTGTTCTATTATGGTGATATTTAAATATCATCGTAATACTTATATAAAGTATGATTTTCTTTTAAAATCTTTTTTTTCATATTATTACGGTGATATTTAATTATCGTCGTAGTAATTATACTTGTTAAGGTGAAATTTAGTTTCACCGTAATAAGGTATGATTTTCTTTTAAAATTTTTTTTGTTCTATTACAGTGATATTTAAATATCGTCGTAATAATTATACCTATTACGATGAAATTTAGTTTCACCGTAATAAGGTACAATTTTTTTAATCTTTTTTTTCATTCTATTACGATGATATTTAAATATCACCGTAATACTTATATTTATTATGGTGAAATTTAGTTTCACCGTAATAAGGTATGATTTTCTTTTAAATCTTTTTTTTTTGTTCTATTACCGTGATATTTAAATATCACCGTAATAATTATACCTATTACGATAAAATTTAGTTTCACCGTAATAAGGTATGATTTTTTTTTAAATCTTTTTTTTTGTTCTATTACGGTGATATTTAAATATCATCGTAATAATTATATCTATTACGATAAAATTTAGTTTCACCATAATAAGTATGATTTTATTTTAAATTTTTTTTCATTCTATTACGATGATATTTAAATATCACCATAATAAGTATATCTATTACGATAAAATTTAGTTTTGCCATAATAATCCTACCCAGAAAAGATAATATTCCCTCCTTTTCCTCATTATGCTAAAACCCTCTCTCTCCCATGATCTTCTTCTTCCTAAAACCCTAAACCCTCTTTTTCGCCGCAAATCTGAGACTTCGTCCGCCGACCCCCGCGAGCTCCTCTTCGTCGCCAACCCCCAGATGTCGGAACCAGCTGAGGAGAAGGTGAAGTGGATTTTCAACTAAATCTCTAAATCTATTTTTTCTTAATCTTAGTAATCTGGTGTTATTTTTCATTTGGAGGTTGAAGTGGATTTTCAACATTCGAGCCCTCAGCTATTCTACTGTTTCATTCTGAGTGGCTAGAGGCTGAAGCCATTGATTCGGGAGTCGGAACGGTTTAGGTTGGTGGGTTTTATTTTGATGCCGTTGGAGAGGATTTGAAAATGATTTGGAGGTTGTTTATGGCATTAAAGAAGACAGGATAAGTTTATCTCTTCTAATGCTTTTAAATAAGATTTAATTAGATGCAGAGGGATATAGTGCCGTAGAAGAGGTTTCCTTGGAGAGATTCATTTCAGATGTATACAATAGTTCTTAGCTTCTTGTATAGTTGGATTGTTACATATAATCCTTTTGTTGAAATAACTCTAACTTATCAGTTAGCATTTTTTCGTATGTTAATCCAACTAAGTCTATCCTAATTCCGCTCAGATTTGTTTAACTAATTAACTTGATTCTGTTTAGATTTTTTAAAAAAAATATATAATAACAAAATATTCATCTTATATCCTTTTAGCAATCAAATTTTTGTCATCACCTCTCATATTTAATCAAATTCTGCATTCATGTCTATTGTTGATTTCTTAACGGTCAATTTATAAATAAAAAATTTACAATGATTTTATAAAAAATATAAGAAAAATAAATAGTAATATAAATAAATATGAATATTCTAAAAATTAATTTATAAAAAAATCTTATTATAATATTATATATTGGTAGGGAAGCTAAATTGAGTACATTGATTAGCAGTGTGAGATGGAAGTAACAATTAAATATAAAAAAAGTAGTTGGATTCCTTTGATCTTACGCAAGTACAATCATAATAATTTATGATGTTTTAACCTGTTAGCTATCGAAGTTAGAATCTGTTTAATTATTTTCAGATTAGATAACTTAGTGAAAGTAACAGGACATTGGAAAGTACGTGGATTTATCCCTGATGCTTGTAAAATGAGCTAGGCATTAGAAAGGGAAAGAGGAAACTAATAGCTTTTACTAGAATAGAAAAGAAAGGAAGAAGAATATTAAGTGCGGATGCAATTCCAATGGTTGTAGCAATACATGGCTGACTCATGACCACAAAATTAATTATATGATCATAATTCTTACAGATAACAAATTTCTGCTATATTCAATATTTGGATGCTATATTCCCTTATAACTTCCCAAGTGAATTTATTTCATCTTATCCTGCATATTGAACACATTGTCACCTTCCAAACACCAATGATGTGGAAGGCCTGTGGTAATGTGGCTGTACATATCCTTGGGGTCCAATCTGTTTCATTGAGTAGGTAAGCTACAATGTTTTTTCGGTCTTCAGGTTCTACTTGGGTTATAACTTCTTTTATTTCATGCTCAGATTATATAATGCACAAGGATCTGAAATTTCTTTATCTGCTTTACTTTCGTAAAACAGGGGTAAATACTTCTTTGAGAATTTTCATATGCTATACTGAGATGTATTAAGGAGTTTTGGAGGGTGGTTCTAGGAAATTTAGTACATCATATGCCTTTCTCTTTCTTTCTTTCTTGCTTGCTTTCCTTCCCTCCTTTTTTTTTTTTTTTCTTTCCTTCTTTCTTTTTCTTGATAAGGTATATGTTTTGTTGGATATATTTCTATGTTGTTGTATTTTATCTAGCTTGTTTTGGCTTATAATATTAACGCTCATAGGTGAATGCAGTTCCTATAATTTTTCTTTTCTTCCCTTGTTGTCTAAACCAGCTTGAAGTCCAAGGGACTGCTGTTCTCAGTTCTTGTGAGCCTACATTTTTAGCTGATAAGTCAAGTTTTTTTTTCCTTCTTTTTTTTAGGTTTCATGTCAAGCTGCTCTCGTGTTTGGAGGTGCCATGACTACGAATTCTACTCCAATTGATTGAAGGTTGATGTTAGGTTGAGAATTGATTGTACAAATTTGCACGCTAAAACTTGGTTAAGAAAAGGTCACCTTACTACAAAATGATAGTTTGTATGATCCAAGCACCAAACTATGGGACATTTTAATGTGTTGGATTTAGGGAAATATGAGCCCTACATGGCCCTCCTTGACATTTTATATAATTTTTCATTCTCTCGTCACCATTACGTGTCAATTTCTAATAATTTTTGTCTAAAAAAGTTATTGTCCAAAATAATATTTTTAGTAAGGTTTTATCAGCCCTGTAAGACTATAAAGCAATTGGATCAACTATTATTCTTTATGTTAGTACATGTTGTTACCGTCAAATCACTTTTGATAAGCGTCAGGTGAGAGGAAAGCTTCACAGGCCTTTGAGGTAATGGCGGGACCATTTCCTCCTGTTAGAAATCTACAAGAAAAGCCCCGGACCAGTGGTTCCAGTGGGGACCCTCCGATGCTCAAGTTAGTGATTTGAAGAACAGGGATTTGAATGATCGAGTAGAGCTTGAGTCCCCTACCTTGAGGGTTGGGGCCTTTATATACCTGTTCAGGAAATCCCTCTTACCCTTCGTTCATAACAGTCGAATCCTTTTTTGGGTGGCTGTTGGTTTCCGGTCTATGTGCCGCAAAGGATGGGTAGTGGGGCTGGACGTGGATGGCCACACCCATCGTTAGTGGCGCCAAGGGAAGGCAAGTTCATTGCATACGTTGCTGGGCATGTTCGTGGCAGAGTAACCTACCGTTCTTGGGGGAAGTGGGCCACGCAGCTTGGCTGAGGGGGCGCAACGAGATCGATGGATAACTGAGTTGCTCCTTGGGCTGAGGAGAACCGTCGCCAAGGTCGACGCCGAGGCCGACGACGAGGCCGAAATGGGCCACGGCTGATGCAGAGGCTGACGCCAAGGCCGAAATGGGCCGCGACCGACGCATAGACCGACGCCAAGGTCGAGACGGGCCGCAGCCGATGCGAAGGCCGAGATGGGCCGAAGCTGATGCCGAGGCCGAAATGGGCCATGGCCGATGCAAAGGCCGACGCCAAGGCCAAGACTTGTCGTGGCCGATGCGGAGGTCAAGATGGGCTGGAGGCCGGGATAAGCCCAATGCCAAAGTTGAAATGTGCCAAACCGTGTGACATCGGGTTCGTGATCCCTTCATCCTGTGGGTCATGTGGCCTGATCAGCCACATCAGATGCCCCCCTGCCCCTGAGCTAGCATTACCGTTTAAGTGAAAGGGGCATCAAATCGTTAGCGGTTGATCCCCATATCGCGCTGAACGTGTCCGCACACGTGTCCTTGATAGGACGGCTCCTTTAAGACGATAAGATCGTGGGGCGTCATCATCTCCGCATCCTAACCATCAGATCCGCCTCGAGGCTAGGAAGCACTCCGAGATCCCAGAAATATCGGCGACCATCATTGAGTCACCAAATCACTGACACCGATACGCTCTCATTGGTTGAAGGTCTCGTCTTTCTCAATGAATAGCATCCGTGTGGCTGGTGCATCAGGCGGGACAATTTTGAAAATGTCGATGAGGAATATATAAGAAGGGACATGCCCTAGCTTCAATTTCACCTACCGCCCAGAGTTTCTTCTTCTTTCTGCCTGAGTGCCTCTCCAATTTCTCCTTCTTCATTTGCCCAGGTTAGTTCTCCATGCCTTCTCAATCGTCTTCTTCTCCTAATTCGTCCTCCCGGTCCTCCACGAATCAGGTTCCTCTAACCCGTATGGCTACGGCCAGGGAACCTGCTGTCAGGAGCCCGCCAGTAGCCATAACTCCATCTCCTTGGGTAGCTTCATCCTCTAGGGCAAGCAGGGGTTCCCCCGAGGGGACTGTCTCCACTGTTACCCCCGCTGACCTCGCAGCTTTTAGAGTGGCCTATAGGATACCCAAAGAGGTGCGTTTGATCGCCCCAGGACCCAATGATAGGGTGACTTCTCCCCCTCGGGGGGTCGCCCTATATGAGGAGTTCTTGAAGGCCAGTCTTCGTCTTCCCCTTCACCCTTTCATCATTAACCTATTAGATAGGTACAATTTGGTCCCGGCCCAACTAGTTCCCAACTCAATTAGGGCCATTTATGCCTTCTTGTTGTTGACCCGCCTTCAGGGCTTCCCGAGCAATGTCTCCCTCTTCCGCAGTCTCTACACACTCCAGGCTCAGTCCGGCTGGTGGTTGTTTGCCCCCCGGCTGGGTAGAGCCGTTAGGCTAGGTCTTCCGTCATCCATAAAGGGATGGAAATCCCGATTCTTCTTTGCCGAGGTGGATGGGGTAGGAAGGGAATGGGGCATGCCCAATACCGAGGCCAACAAGAATATCTCGGTCGTGCCGAGGGACCAGAATGCCTTCAATCTTCTCCTGGCGACTGAGCTCCTGTCCTATCAAGAGCTGTTGTCAGAGGACAACCTCTGACACGCCAGCATTGCTCCTGATGACGGTGAGGGTCTCTTCGAAGATAGTATTTTTTTTTCGCTTCCTTTTTTTTGACCGACATCGGTTCTCATGCAGTTATGAAGATCACCATACCGGCCAAGGCTTTCCGAAGGGCTACTGTCAAGAAGAGGAAAGGGCAGGGTGATGAAGCCGAGGGATTGAGGAAGAGACCTCGGTCCTGATCGCCACCTGTGCCCCGAAACGTCCCAGACTTCCTACTCCATCGCCACCTCCCCGTCAATCTCCTACACTACCACTGCCACTGTCGCCACATGGTCTCCTACACCACTACCGCCACGGTGATCTCCCACCACTGCTGTCATCGGAGCCCATCGATCTGACTACGGGCACGCCACCCGAGGAGTCGAGGGCCCACATCGTCCGGCCGGCCGAGCCTTCCGATCCGCCGACCACTGAGCCGGTCCTGAGGGATATGCCTCAGGCCAGCAGAGCAGCGTCTGTCGATAGGAGACAGAAGGCCATAGTCAGCTACGAGGCCCGCACCACCACATTCGAGCCCACAGGGGACAAGATGGGGCCGATCCCCTCACGGCCTTCTCTTATGAACCACCCCCACCTCGCCAAGAAACTACTGTCGGCGGCATCCACTTACGCTATTCGGGAGGAGATCAAGCAGACCAACTCCCGTACTCTCTTCAAGGATTGCCAGGCGACCCTGCTCCGGGTAAGTGACCATTTACATCTTGACCCTGTTCGCTCTTCCCATGCTTGCTCTTTGTGACTGACATCGGTCTTGCTATGCAAGTGGTAAATGTTTTCAACTATACGCAGACTCTTGCCGCCAGCGGGGAGCGCCAACTTAGTCGCTTCCGCCAGGAGGTTTTCGAGTACCGAGACCGGGCCGCGAAAGCTGAAGACGCTTTCAAGCTGACTCTGGCTGGGGAGGCGGAGAGGCTTGAGATAGTTCGGTCTCAGGCGCGAGCCAAGTCAGTGGCGGCGCAAAACCAAATGCGCAAAGCCCTCGAGCGCGCTCTCATGGCCGAGGGGAAGTTGATGGCCGCCGAGGTAGAATTGGCCGATGTCAAGGCCCAGCTCGAGGTAGCGAAGTCCGAGCTGAAATCTGCTGAGGAGAAGACCAAAATCGCCGAGGAGGTGGCCCTCCTGGCTGACATCAAAATTGCCGAGGCCACGGAGGCGGTGAAGTCCGTCGATAGGAAATCAGTTGAGGCTGAAGCGGTGGCTCAGGTCGCTGAGGAGAAGGTGGTCAATGCCGTGTAAAGAGTCGTGGAGAGCTACCGAAGCTCTCAGGTCTTCGTCGAGGAGGTGGCTAAAGCTAGGGACGATGCCTACCTCCATGGTTTTTATGACTGCCGAGACAAGGCAGTGAGGGTCTTTGGCACTGAAGGCCTTAAAGACCTGGAACCCGACGAAGATCTTGAGGATGGGGAGATCAACCATGGCTCCGTTCCGGCCGACAATGCTACCCCCAGCAAATGCTGCTCCGGCAAAGAACTGAAGCCTACGGTTCAGCTTTTTCTTTACTTTTTCCTGTTTAGCAATTGTTGACCCAATTGAGGATTTTGATGATTAACAAAACTATTTGAGTATAATATTTGAAGTTACTAATAATTTTGATTAAGTTTTTTAGCTTATAAGTCGATTTAATAATCAAAATCATGAGTCAAATTAAGTTCTGGTTCGAATCTAATGTCAAGGTAAGTTTGCAGACATTAGAGTCGACACATGGAATCGCAGAGTCGACTCGGAAATTGGCACGGACTTAGAGTCAACTCCAGGACTGTTAGAGCTGACTCCAACAGAAAAGACAGAACGATGGTTTTTTCAGGCCATGACTTAGAGTCGACTCCCGGACTGTTAGAGTCGATTCCAGAAGATTTTTGTGTCGACCCCAGAAAAGTCAGAGACAACTCCAGTTAAAGCGGGTTAAAGATTTTTGAGTTAGAGCCGACTCCAGAAAAGTTAGAGCCGACTCCAGAATGTCAGACGCGACTCCAGAACTGTTAGAACGACTCTAAACTTTATCTTTATCTTTTTTAATCCCAACGGCTATTACTATTTTTGGTTCTAAACCTTCTTATACTTGTTTCTAACAGATAGTTTTAAACTATTTATGGATTAATCGGGATCTATAAGAAGAGGGTTTGCTGCATCCGAAAAGAAAGAGACAAAAAAGAAAAGAATAGAGAGAAATCTGTGAAATCCATCAGAAAATCAAAAGAGAAAAGAGGGAAAACTCGAAAGGAAAGATCATATTGATTCTCAAAAGAAAAGAAAGAGATTCCAAGCTTTTGTTGTTCTATTTTGAAGAAATCTCAAGAGAAGAAGGAAGCCCTAGTTTTCTGATCTTCTGAGTCTCAAGAGCACCTTGAAGGAAGATCCACTCAAAGGAAGAGAAGGAAGAAGCCACCAAGATCTGCGAATCAGGCTTTGATTCCTATCTTTCATTATTGTATATTTGCTCATAGGAGGAGCTGTTTATCTTGTAAAACAAATATTGTTTGCTGGGTCAATCTGGTGATTGATTCAGTTAAGGTTGTTTGCCTTGTGCAAGCATTAGCTTGTGGTGTTAGGTTTTGTGCTGGTGAGCCTTGAAAACCAGCTGGGTTCGTTGTGCACCCGGAAAAATAACAAGTTCGAGTTGTGAGCTTGCAAAACAACTCTGCTGTAATCAGATTAATTATAGTGTGGACCAAAGAGATACTTGGGAGTGGACGTAGGTGTAGGTACACCGAACCACTATAAAATCTCCTGTGTTTGCCGTGATTGTCTCTTTATCTTTAACTCTCTATTTGTGCACATTCTGTTTTAATTTGTGTGAATCTAAATTTTTATTTCCGCTGGAGGTTATTTTCAAAAGAGTTTAAATTTTTGAAAAACCCAATTCACGCCCCCCCCCTCTTGGGTTGCTATCTGGACCAATAATTGGTATCAGAGCTAGTGCTCATTTGATTTGATCTAACGATCAAGAGTCAAAGATCCACATGGCAACTCAAGCTGGTTCATCTTTTTCTGAAGGCCAATCTACTAATAGACTACCCTTGTTTAATGGTTCAAACTATGGTTATTGGAAGGCTAGAATGAAAATCTTAATTCAAGCACTTGACTATGATCTATGGAGCATTATAGTCAATGGACCACATACACCCACTGCTAGAGTTAATGGCATAGAGATTCCTAAATCGAAACAGAATGGGATGAACATGATAAAAAATTGGCACAACTTAATGCCAAAGCAATGAATGTTTTATACTGCTCATTAGATGCAAATGAATTCAATCGTATATCTATTTGCATTTCTGCTAAGGAAATCTGGGATAGACTTGAGGTTACCCATGAGGGAACAAATCAAGTCAAGAAATCCAAGATTAACATGCTAGTTCATAAGTATGAATTGTTTAAAATGGATGCATGTGAATCTATTGCTGATATGTTTACAAGATTTACTGATATAGTTAATGGTTTAAAAAGTCTTGGTAAATCTTATGATAATTCTGATCTTGTGAGAAAGGTTTTGCGTTCCTTGCCTAGGACTTGGGAAGCTAAAGTGACTGCAATACAAGAGGCAAAGGATCTAAGTACCCTACCCCTAGAAGAATTATTGGGATCCTTGATGACTCATGAGCTTCAAATTAAGCAACATGTTGATGATGATGAGTCAAAGAAGAAGAGGACTATGGCTCTTAAGATTTCTGAATACATGGAAGAGCCTCATGAATATGAAGATGAAAGTGATGATGAGGACATGGCACTCATCACAAGGAAATTTAAAAGATTCATGAAGAAGAAGAAGTTTGAAAAGAAAAAGCCCTTTGCAAGAAAAGATGAGGACAAGGGCAAAGAAAAAGAAGTTATTTGTTTTGAATGTAAAAAGCCGGGTCATTTTAAATCTGAATGCCCTGAACTAAAGAAAGGCATCCGGAAATTCAAAAAGAAGGCAATGATGGCCACATGGAGTGATTCGGAAAGCTCAAGTTTCGAAGAGGAAGAAAAGAGTGAAATGGCCAATCTATGCTTCATGGCGGACAATGATGAGGTAAGTCCGAGTTTTCTTGATGATTTTACTTTCGATGAATTGCATAGTGCTTTTTATGAATTAATGGATGATTTTGCAAACTTAAGTTCAAAGAACAAAGATTTGAAAAATCAAATGCAAAAACTATCCTTAGAAAATGAAAAGCATGTTGTAGATAAAGAACTTTTGATAAAAGAAAATGAAAGCTTGAAAAATGAAGTTGATAGACTTAAACCTATAGTTGATAAATTCTCTCTAAGCTCTATCAAACTTAATATGATTTTGGATAATCAAAAAGCTATTTTTGATAAAGCTGGATTAGGATATAATCCACTTAAAAAGCAAAAATCTTTGAAGAATATTTTTATACATGCTGAAAAATCATCAAATATTACTTGTTTTAAATGTGGAAATAAAGGACATAAATCTTATATGTGTAAATCTCCACATAATAAGAGAAAGATGATTTGGGTTCCCAAAGGAACAATATTAATGCATCTAACCATGAAGGACCCAAGAAGGCTTGGGTACCTAAAATTAAGACATGAATATTTTGCAGGAGTGTCTTGCAGCCATCAGACTGAAAAGAAAATGGTACCTGGATAGTGGTTGCTCAAGACACATGACGGGTGACAAAGATCAATTCATCACCCTTGAATCAAAAAGAGGTGGAGTAGTTACTTTTGGTGATAATGGTCAAGGCCATATCATGGGTATTGGTAAGATTCAAATTACTCCATCTACTCATATTGATAATGTTTATATGTTGATGGACTTAAACATAATTTGATAAGTATTAGCCAACTGTGTGACAAAGGTTTCAAAGTTTCCTTTGAAGCTTCTATTTGCACTGTTACTAATCCCATTGATAACAGCATTATTCTGTTGGTAAACGTTATGGCAATGTGTACTTAATTGATTTGAGTAATTTATCTCCAAGTAATCATTGCTTAGTTGCTAATAATGCTAAGATGAATGAGATTGGTTGGCTATGGCACCGTAGATTAGGTCATGCAAGCACACACCTAATTTCCAAACTATTGAAAATGGATCTAGTTAAAGGTATTCCTAGCTTAAATTTTGAAAATAATCGAATATGTGATGCATGTCAATTTGGAAAACAAACAAGAACTTCTTTCAAATCTAAGAATGTTGTTTCAACTACTAGGCCACTAGAGCTACTACACATGGACCTTTTTGGACCTACTAGAACCACAAGTCTAGGAGGAAAGAAATATGGTCTAGTGATAGTAGATGATTACTCTAGATTCACTTGGGTAATATTTTTGGCTCACAAAGATGAGACTTTCTCAATATTCCTGAAATTCGTTAAGAAAGTCACTAATGAGAAAAACACTACCATAGTGTCTATTAGAAGTGATCATGGAACTGAATTTGAAAATCACTTATTTGAAAAATTCTGTTTTGAAAAAGGCATACATCATAACTTTTCAGCACCTAGAACACCGCAAAAATGGAGTTGTAGAAAGAAAGAATAGGACTTTAGAAGACATGGCCCGTACCATGCTATGTGAAAGCCAACTTCCAAAATATTTTTGGGGAAGCTATAAACACAGCATGTTACATCCTAAATAGAGCCCTAATTAGACCTATCCTTAAGAAGACTCCCTATGAACTATGGCATAATAGGAAACCAAATTTAGGTTATTTTCATGCATTTGGTTGTAAATGTTTTATTCATAACAATGGTAAGGATAATCTTGGGAAGTTTGATGCAAAGTCTGATGAAGGTATTTTCCTAGGATATTCTACATCTAGCAAGGCATATAGAGTATTTAATAAGAGAAGCTTAGTTGTAGAAGAATCCATTCATATAGTGTTTGATGAGTCTTTAGCATCAAGTTCAGATAAAATTGATGATGAGGAAGATACATCTTTGATTGAAAGAGGTATTGAAAAATTAAATGTATCTTCAGATCAAGAACCTGAAGCTAAGGATGATGACTCACCTAAGGATGATGGTATTGATACTGCTCATAATGATAAAGATCTACCTAGAGATTGGAGATATGCTTATGGTCATCCTAAGGACCTAATCATAGGTGATCCATCTCAAGGTGTAAGGACTAGATCATCAATGAGAAATATCAATAATCATCTTGCATTTGTATCTCATATAGAACCTAAAACTATAGAGGAAGCTGAGAAAGATAGTTATTGGATGTTAGCAATGCAGGAAGAGTTAAACCAATTCACTAGGAACCAAGTTTGGACCCTAGTAGATAGACCTAAAAACCACCCTATAATAGGATCTAAATGGGTTTTTAGAAATAAATTGGATGAAAATGGATTGGTAATTAGAAATAAGGCTAGATTAGTTGCAAAAGGATATAATCAAGAAGAAGGTATAGATTTTGATGAAACCTTTGCACCTGTTGCTAGATTAGAAGCCATTAGGCTACTACTTGCATTTGCATGTCATATGAATTTCAACTTATTTCAAATGGATGTTAAAAGTGCATTTCTAAATGGTTTTATAAATGAGGAAGTTTATGTTGAACAACCTCCTGGTTTTGAAGATCATGAATTTCCAAACCACGTCTTCAAACTACACAAAGCACTTTATGGTTTAAAGCAAGCACCTAGAGCTTGGTATGATAGATTAAGTAAATTTTTAATTGAAAATAATTTTTCTAGAGGAAATGTTGATAAAACCTTGTTTTTAAAAAGAAAAGAAAAGGATTTATTAATTGTTCAAATTTATGTTGATGACATTATATTTGGTGCTACTAACAATCTCCTTTGTCAAGAATTTGCTAAGTTAATGCAGGGAGAATTCGAGATGAGCATGATGGGAGAACTAAACTTCTTCCTTGGACTTCAAATCAAACAAGAGAAAGCGGAGATTTTCATTAACCAAACAAAGTACACAAAGGAAATACTCAAGAAGTTTGGTATGGAATCTGCTAAACCTCTTGGTACGCCAATGAGTCCCTCATGCAAGCTGGACAAGGATGAAGAAGGTAAGAAGTAGATCAGAAGCATTACCGAGGTATGATCGGATCACTTCTTTACCTAACTGCAAGTAGGCCAGATATCATGTTTTCTGTTTGCTTATGTGCAAGATATCAATCTAATCCTAAGGAATCACATTTATTTGCTGTTAAAAGAATCTTTAGATACTTAAATGGAACTAAAAATGTAGGATTATGGTATTCTAGAGACTCAACCTTAAAATTGATTGCTTATTCTGATTCTGACTATGCTGGTTGTAAATTAGATAGAAAGAGTACAAGTGGGGCATGCCAACTTTTAGGAAGTAACTTAATCTCATGGTTTAGCAAGAAGCAAAATTCGGTTGCATTATCCACTGCTGAGGCAGAGTATGTTGCAGCTGGAAGTTGCTGTGCTCAAATCCTTTGGATTAAGCGATAACTTGAAGATTATGGTATCACACTTGATAAATTCCTATTAAATGTGATAATACTAGTGCCATTAATCTAACTAAGAATCAATTCAACATTCAAGAACTAAACACAGAAATTAGACATCACTTTATTAGAGAACATGTAACTAACAAAGATATTTGTCTTGAATATGTTAATACTAATGATCAATTAGCTGATATTTTTACCAAACCTTTGAGTGAGGAAAGATTTTGTTATCTTAGAGGAGAATTAGGAGTTTGTGATCCTTTAGAATGATTTTCTGAAACTCTTAAGGACAACAACTATCTAGACTTCATTAATTTCTTGAAAATCCTCTATGTCCAATAAGGAAATTTATCTAGAAATTTGATTCATTGTTTCCCCAATTGTTAAGGAACACTTATCTAGAGTTTGATGATTAATTTGATTAGTTTCAGATCCTTGAAATTCAAATTTTTCACTGAAACTGTTGTGGAGTCAACACCTGCAGTTTGTGGAGTCGACACCTTCATATTTTGATGTTCTGTCTAGGCAATTAGAGCCGACTTTGGCTTCTGTAGAGCCGACTCTAATTCGGGCGCTGACAGACTTTCTGGTTCGGAGCCGACACCTCGTTTTCGGGAGTCGACTCTAAGTGAACTAGGTCAAAATAAAAAAGACGGAGTCGACCCCAAACGAAACCTATCGTCTCCTAAACCCTTCTAAAACCGTTCCAAACCGATTCAATCCCTCCAAATCCCTCAAATCTCTTAATAACTCATTCCAATCAAATCCCATGGCTCCTAAAAGGCATGCGATTGTTGGAGGTTCGGCCGTTCCCATAAGAAAAAGGACGATTAGGAGGCAAGCGACGTCGTCTTCTTCATCTGCCACTTAAGATGACTCTCCACCCTCACCATCTTCTCCATGGGTAGATCAATTAGCGGGTAAGGCCATTACTACGGAAGAAAAGTAGATTTTGACTTTTTTGCTTCGGAGGGCTTCGCTATTGGACGTTTGTTGAAGGAAAGGATGAGAGAAAGTCTGTTCTTTGGATGTCCCTACATACCCTGCCCTTGTGAGAGAATTTTACAATGATTTATGTAGAGGAGAGGGAGGCTTAGTGAGTTTTGTAAGAGGAACTAAAGTGATTATCACGGTCGAGACTCTTGAAAATTTATTGGAGATGCCTACTATTGGTCTAGTTGAATATCAACATGATGACAGAGGAGGTGCCCTATCTAGGATGTTAGGAGAGAAGTTTCTGAGTTTGAAGAAATCATGGCCAATCAACTTAATTTGGAACTCAGGTTACTTCATAATATTTGTGGAAGAATTTTATTTCCTAAAATTGGAAGGTTTGAGTATGTCTCGGAGCGAAACATCTTGTTGATGGACTGTATTCTCACTGGAAGACCTGTTAATCTTGCCGGTATGATGATTGGTTATATGGCAGAAGCAGCAACTAAGAAGAGATCAACACTGCCGTATGGTATGATACTAACCTTAGTCTTTAGAAGCCAAGGTGTGCTAATAATGGATAATGAGCCACTAAGAAAATTAAGGCATACTGATTACTATAGTGTCTCTACAATTCACTGCATGGGCTTCAAAAAGAGAATGAAAATTGAATAAAAAGAGGACAAGAGACCAGAGCAGAAGAAGTTAGAGTTGAGGAGGTTAGAGGAGAGGATATTCTTGGACCATCTATTGCTGAACCATCTACTGCTGGACCCTCAGTGGCTGGACCAAGCACTCACCCTTCATATCAGTCAGCTTTGGCATCTGAAAGATTTTCTGAGGAGCAAATAGGTCAGCTCAGAGCTTTACTGGCTGAGTATGATAGTCAAAGGACAAATGATATGTGTCAGTTGAGAGAGGAGTTCAATCAGTTGAAGGAAGATATCAATTCAAGGCTTGACATGATTTTTTTTTTCATTGGCAACTCAGTAGAATCCTTTAGCGCTGATCTTCATAAGATTTTTGAAAGGATGGAAGGCATTGTAGATGGTTCTGGAACTTATCTTCATGCTACCAGTCAACTAAAGAAAGATATCGACCTCGTCGTTTCTCAAATTGAAGCTTGTCTTGAAAGTTTTAAGAAGACTCAAAAAGATGATATTATGAAAATGATTGGACATTTGAAGAAAATTGTGTATAAGCATGTTTGATTTTGATATCCTGTCTTATCCTATTTTGTATCTTAGGATTTCTGAGTTTTCTTTAACATACTTGAATATGTCACTTTACTGTGAATGTACTTGAATTGACACATGTAATGAATCTTGCATTGAAATACAATTACACTTGTATTGCAAATTTGTCTATGATTGATTGATTGAATTTCAATGAATGAGTTTACTATCTCTATGATTAATTGAACCAACGACCCCGCTCTGATAACCTTTTGTATTTAAAATTCATCTTATTGCTGATAACAAAAAAGGGGGAGAGATAATTGTATATGCATAAAAGAGAAAGAGAAAGAGAATGAAAGAATATAAGATTTTTTTTTGCATATCTACAAAGGGGGAGAAAAAATTTTGAGATTCTAATCAAAAATATTCAATTGAATTCAGTTTATCTACATAGGGGGAGTTATTCGAAGCAGGGGGAGCTTAATAATTTTTCATATAAAAGTTAAATCATCTTGATTGATGTTTATTATAGAACTCAAGCATATTTGTTAAAAGTTTATTTTAAAAATTGACATCAAATTCTATGTTAGGAAGTTTCAAAGTTTTAACAATGACTATAACTCTTAGTTCAAATGAATTTTTGATGCATATACTCAAAGTTTTTGTCATCATCAAAAAGGGGGAGATTGTTGACCCAATTGAGGATTTTGATGATTAACAAAACTATTTGAGTATAATATTTGAAGTTACTAATGATTTGATTAAGTTTTTTAGCTTATAAGTCGATTTAATAATCAAAATCATGAGTCAAATTAAGTTCTAGTTCGAATCTAATGTCAAGGTAAGTTTGCAGACATTAGAGTCGACACATGGAATCGCATAGTCGACTCCAAAAATCGGCACGGACTTAGAGTCGACTCCAGGACTGTTAGAGCCGACTCCAACAGAAAAGACAGAATTATGGTTTTTTCAGGCCACGACTTAGAGTCGACTCCCGGACTGTTAGAGTCGACTCCAGAAGATTTTTGTGTCGACCCCAGAAAAGTCAGAGACGACTCCAGTTCAAGCGGGTTAAATTTTCAAGTTAGAGCCGACTCCAGAAAAGTTAAAGCCAACTCCAAAATGTCAGACGCGACTCCAGAACTATCAGAACGACTCTAAACTTTATCTTTATCTTTTTTAATCCCAACGGCTATTACTATTTTTGGTTCTAAACCTTCTTACACTTGTTTCTAACGGATATTTTAAACTATTTATGGATTAATCGGGATATATAAGAAGAGGGTTTGCTGCATCCGAAAAGAAAGAGACAAAAAAGAAAAGAATAGAAAGAAATCTGTGAAATCCATCAGAAAATCAAAAGAGAAAAGAGGAAAACTCGAAAGGAAAGATCATATTGATTTCCAAAAGAAAAGAGAGAGATTCCAAGCTTTTGTTGTTCTATTTCGAAGAAATCTCAAGGGAAGAAGGAAGCCCTAGTTTTCTGATCTTCTGAGTCTCAAGAGCACCTTGAAGGAAGATCCACTCAAAGGAAGAGAAGGAAGAAGCCACTAAGATCTGCGAATCAGGCTTTGATTCATATCCTTTTATTCTTGTTTCATTATTGTATATTTTCTCATAGGAGGAGTTGTTTATCTTGTAAAACAAATATTGTTTGCTGGATCAATCTGGTGATTGATTCAGTTGAGGCTGTTAGCCTTGTGGTGTTAGGTTTTCTGCTGGTGAGCCTTGAAAACCAGCTGGGTTCGTTGTGCACCCGGAAAAATAACAAGTTCGAGTTGTGAGCTTGCAAAATAACTCTGCTCTAATCAGATTGATTATAGTGTGGACCCAAGAGATACTTGGGAGTGACGTAGGTGTAGATACACCGAACCACTATAAAATCTCCTGTGTTTGCCGTGATTATCTCTTTATCTTTAACTCTCTATTTGTGCACATTCTGTTTTAATTTGTGTGAATCTAAATTTTTATTTCCGCTGGGGGTTATTTTCAAAAGAGTTTAAATTTTTGAAAAACCCAATTCACCCCCCCTCTTGGGTTGCTATCTGGACCAACAGCAATGTACTCAAGTCTGCTCGATGGAACACCCGGGATTTAACGCGGGCGTTGTAATACCTTGCCGCTTTCTGACGATAAGCGGCCATCTTGATCCGTGCCTGATCACGCGTCTCCTCGATGAGGTCCAAGTTGGCCCTCAGTTGTGCTGAGTTGTCCTCCTCATTGTAGGCTTCCACCCGAGGACTGGGGACCCCAATTTCCACTGGAATGATGGCCTCGGATCCAAAGACAAGACTGAATGGAGTTTCGCCGGTTGGAGCCCTCGGAGTTGTATGGTAGGCCCATAGGACATGGGGAAGTTCTTCCGCCCACCTCCCTTTGAAGTCATCGAGCCGTGTCCGAAGCCCCTGAAGGATAGTACGGTTAGTTACCTTTGATGCTCCATTGGTCTGGGGGTGACTGACAGAGGTGAATCTTTGGTTGATTCCTAACTCGATACAAAATTCTCTAAAGGGGGCATTATCGAACTATCGACCATTGTCTATGATGAGAGTGTTGGGAAGTCCAAAGCAGCAAATTATAGACTTCCAGAAGAAGGTTCTCACTCTTGCTTCAGTTATTTTGGCTAGAGCTTCAGCTTCTACCCATTTGGTGAAATGATCTATAGCAACCAGCAAGAACTTTTGCTGACCGGAGGCAGGGGAAATGGTTCCAAAATGTCCATCCCCCACTGGGCGAAGGGCTAGGGAGCGGAGATGGGGCTCAGATGAGAAGTGGGCTGTTGCTGGACGTTGGCGTGCCGTTGGCAACTGTCACACTTTTGTACTACGTCGGCCGCATCCTCCCGCATAGTGAGCCAATAGTAGCCTTAATGGAGGGCTTTATACGCTAGCGCTCTGCCCCCCAGATGGTTCCCGCATGCGCCTTCATGAATTTCACGAGGATGTAGTCGGCCTTGGCGGGACCGACACACTTGAGGAGAGGATACGAGAAGGACCTCCGGTATAGGCATCCATCCATTATCAGGAATTTGGAAGCTCGCCACTTGAGAAGTTTGGCCTCGGAGGGGTCATCAGGAAGGACACATCGGTGAGATACTGGACATAGGCATCCATCCAAGAAGGCTCCTGCTCGATCGGCAGAGCCTCCTCCGCTGCCTCGATGCTCGGGACTTGCAGATGCTCCACATATGTCCTCTCCAAGGTCTCGTCGACTGAAGTGGCCAAGCGGGACAGCGCATCAGCTCGAGCATTCTCATCCCGGGGAATATAGCTGACACAGAAATGAGCAAAGAGGAGGGACTGTGATTGGACCTTGCTCAGGTATCGGGACATGATGGGGTCCCGAGCCTCATACTCCCCAGTGATTTGCCCCGAGATGAGTTGGGAGTCGGTGTATGCTCTGATATGTTCTACTTTCAGTTCTTTGGCAAGCCTCATCCTAGCCAACAAGGCTTCATACTCGGCTTGATTGTTCGTGGTAGGAAAGAGAAACCGGAGAGCATACTCGATCGTTACACAGTTGAGGAGTCCAGCGCCACTTCCTTGGGAGTTTGAGGCCCCATCCATGTGAAGAATCCAATCCCTCCTTGGATCAGTGGTCGGTGCCTCCCAGAACTTCATCGGGGGCTCCCTGACCTGCTCATCAGTCCAAGTGCATTCGATCAAGAAATCGCCAAGACCTGGGACTTCATAGCCGACCTCGGATTGAAGGTCAGGTCAAATTCTTCCAACTTGAGTGCCCACTTTGCTAGCCGACCGAAAGTATCAGGGCGAGATAACATCGTCCTCAGACTGGTCCGTCAACACCACAATTGAGTGGGCTTGGAAGTAAGGCCTAAGACGTTGAGCCGACACTATTAGTGCAAAATAATTTTTTCAATTTTGGTGTACCTAGTCTCGGCGTCATGAAGCACTTTACTGGTGTAATACACTGGCCTTTGCGTTCCTTCAGGGTCTATTCGGATGAGGACGGAACTGACTGCCTCCTGAGAAGCGGCCAGGTACAAAATGAGATCCTCCCCCTCCACAGGTTTCGACAATAGCGATGGAGTCAACAAGAAATTCTTTAGTTCCTCGAAGGCCCTTTGGCAATCAGCCATCCACTCGAAGCCGTTAACTTTTCGTAAGGCCTTGAAGAAGGGAAGGTATCGTTCGGCCAATCTAGACAGGAAACGACTTAGAGCTGCCAGCCTTCTGGTCAGACGCTGGATTTCCTTTTTATTCACCGGTGAACTCAAGTCTAGGATGGCTTGAATCTTATCCGGGTTTGCCTCTATTCCTCGCTGCGTCACCATGAACCCTAGGAACTTGCCCGCTGCGACTCCGAAGGCACACTTCCAGGGGTTCAGCCTCATCCGAAACCGACGAAGATTGCTGAAGGTCTCCATCAAGTCAAATATGTGGTCTTTGGCTCGGGCACTTTTGGTCAGCATGTCGTCCACGTATACCTCCATATTGCGCCCGATCTGACTTTCGAAAACTTTGTTCATCAGCCTCTGATAGGTAGCCCCGGCATTTTTTAGTCCGAAGGGCATGACTTTATAGCAGTAGATTCCTTTCTCGGTCATGAATGATGTAGCCTCCTCATCATATGGCTCCATTCTGATCTAGTTGTACCCCGAGAAGGCATCCATAAAACTGAGAGTCTCGTGGCCAGAGGTGGCATCCACCAACTGGTCGATCTTAGGGAGTGGGAAGCTGTCCTTGGGGCAGGCCTTGTTGAGGTTGGTGAAGTCGACGCACATCCTTCAGCTTCCATTGGCTTTCCAAACCATCACCACATTAGCCAACCAGTCGGGGTAATGGACCTTTCGAATGTGGTCGGCGGTGATTAGTTTGCGGATCTCCTCGTCGATGGCTTTTTGTCGCTCGGAGGCAAAGCTCCTCTTCTTTCGCCGAACCTCCCTACAGTTGAATTTAATGTTAAGTTTGTGAGTGATTACCTCCGCCGGTATACCTAGCATGTCGGTCGGCGCCCATGCGAAGATATCAGAGTTGGCTCGAAGGAAGCCGAGGAGTCGGCTCCTCGCCTCCTTAGGAAGAAAGGCTCCGATTTGGACGGTTCTTGTCAAGTCCTCTCCCAGGGAGAAAGTCAATAGGTGTCCCGCCGGTTCCCCCCTCTTCTCAGCTTCCCTTGGGTCTATCAACTCAGGAGTAGGCGAAGTGTCTGCCGACTGAGGACTATGGGTCGTGTGGTAGTAGAGGGGCATCGGGCTCCTTTCCCCCCGCATCTCTCCAATCCCATGACGGGTAGGAAATCGCACGAGTAACCTCTTCGTCGAGATAATGGCATCCAACAGATTTAAGCCTGGCCTCCCAAGAATGGCGTTGTATGCCAAAGGAACCTTACCACCAGGAACTTCATGAAGATCGTGCTATGGCGGGGTAAAGTCCCGGCCATGACGGGAAGAGTAATCTCTCCCTCAACTTTTATCGAGTCTCCGGTGAAGCCCACGAGAGGTGTCGTCATTGGCCGAAGGGAGTCCGAAAGCAAGTTCATACAAACAAATGCATCATACGTCAAAATATCAGCTGAGCTTCCACTATCAACTAATATTCTTTTTACAGGATGTTTAGCAATCATCATACACGACGACGCTCTCATCATTTGGGTTGTTAACCCCCTCTAAATCCTTTTGGTAAAAGGGATTACAAGACTATCTCTCTCTCCTCCCCGAGGTGTTTTTGAAGTGCCACCCGCTCCCCAGGAGATCATTGCCACGGTCTTCTCGGTCGGGGTGTTGCCGATATTGATTGGCTGGGCTGGTGGTGCCGAAGGGCCCGGTGCTATTGGATTCCCTCTTCGGACAAACTGGCCAAGATGGCCTTGCTGGATGAGCTCTTCTATGGCCTTCTTTAGCTATCGATAGTCTTTCATATCGTGGCCGTGATCTCGATGGAAACGGCAATACAGATTTTTATTGTGGGGAACTCCAAGCTTCAGGGGTGCAGGGCGCTTGAGATAAGATTCACCCTCGATTTTCATAAGAATGTGGGAAATCGGGGCTAATAGAGGGGTGTAACGCTCACCTACAGGGGCGAAAGTCCGTGGCCTATTGTCTGACCGACGAGGCGGCTTGGGCTTCTTTGCATGAGACCCACCAGACTCTGATCGAGCTTGCTTTTTGCTGGGGCCCTCATCAGTTTTCCGCCGAGAGGAGTCGGCCTCATCAGCGCGGATGTATTTCTGAGCTCGACTCAGCAACTCCGCATGCGAACTCGGGGGCTTCTTGTCCAATGAGTATGCAAAGCGGGAAGGATGGAGCCCACGCTTCAAGGCCAAAGTGGCCACCGAGTCATCCAGATGATAAACCTCCATTGCCGCCTCTTTGAAGCGGGCAACGAAGTCCCAAAGAGTCTCTCCACTCTTCTGCCGGATGGTAAAGAGGCTGTCGGCCACCCGAGGGATCCATCGGCTCGCGTTGAAGTGGGCGAGAAAAGCTTTCTCCAACTGTCAGAATGAACTAATACTGCGGGGAGGTAAACGGGAGTACCAAGCCTTCGCAGCCTTTCGGAGAGTGGCTGGGAAGGCGATGCATAAAAGAGCATCCGATGCCCCCTGGACTTGCATGTGCACCTTATAACTTTTTAGATGGTCCAAGGGATCAGTAGTGTCGTCATAGGGATTTAGCTGAGGAAGGCAGAATCGGGAAGGGACGGGTTCTTCCATGATCTTCTTAGTCAGAGGAGAGCAGCTATTGTACTTCGCCTTCGATTGACTTGTCAATCGTCGGCTGAGCTCCTCCAAGCGCCGGTAGCACTCCTCCAGTCGCTTCTCCACGTGGAGGTAGATCCTCTCGCCAATGGACTCTTCCCCTGATAAAGTAGAGAGAGGACGGGGAGAGGGATAGCGCCGACGGGCTACACCCTTCCCTGGGGCCTTGTCCCGGGATCATCGGGGAGAGGGACTGTCGGAAGATCTCCTCCCCACAGGGGCATCCCGATGGCGGTGAGCCTCCCGTCGGGGTGTCGCCCTCGGATGGACTGTTGACTGGGCTGTGCTGCAACTTCTCCCAAAGACTGGGGTGGCGGCAGAGGTTGAGCGGCCACCGATTGTTGTTGAAGTTCACGGATCACCGCTGCAAGGGACCGCACCTCTGGAGCGAGGGCGGTGACCCTATCACCTTGGTGTGGGGGTGAAGGGTGAACCAGCGGGAGGGCCTTCGGCTGCTCGGCCCTCACCTGATGCTCCCCAGCCAGGCTGGTGGAAGCTTCTTGAGCACGGGTTACCACCATTTCTTCTTCTGGTTAGGAGGAATGGGGGGTTGTAAATTGGGAGCTTACTGGTTCGCGTCCGTTACTTTCTTCTCTACGCGCTTCACTGCCCCCTTTCTTGGCGCGCCAATCTATTGCCGCCAAATCACTTTTGATAAGCGTCAGGTGAGAGGAAAGCTTCGCAGGCCTTCGAGGTAATGGCAGGACCGTTTCCTCCTGTCGGAAATCTGCAAGAAAAGCCCCGGACCGGTGGTTCCAGCGGGGACCCTTCGACGCTCAAGTTAGTGATTTGGAGAACAGGGATTTGAATGATCGAGTAGAGCTTGAGTCCCCTACCTTAAGGGTTGGTGCCTTTATATACCTATTCAGGGGATCCCTCTTACCCTTCGTTCGTCGAATCCTTTTTTGGGTGGTTGTTGGTTTCTGGTGTACAACGTGCCGCAAAGGACGAGTAGTGGGGCTGGACGTGAATGGCCACACCCGTCGTTAGTGGCGCCAGGGGGAGGCACATTCATTGCACACGTCGTCGGGCATGTTTGTGGTAGAGTAACCCGCCGTTCTTAGGGGAAGTGGGCCACGTAGCTTGGCCGAGGGGGCGCCACGAGATCGACGGATAACTGAGTTGCTCTTTGGGCCGAGAGAACCGTGCCAAGGCCGACGCTGAGGCCGAAATGGGCGCGGCCGACGCAGAGGCCGACGCCAAGGCCGAAATGGGCCGCGACGACGCAGAGGCCGACACCAAGGCCGAGACGGGCCACAGCTGATGCGGAGGCCGAGATGGGCCGAAGCTGATGCCGAGGCCGAAATGTGCCGTGGCCGACGCAGAGGTCGATGCCAAGGCCGAGACGGGCCGTGGCCGATGCAAAGGTCGAGATGGGCTGGAGGCAAGGATGAGCCCAATGCCAAAGGATTGGAATGCGCCAAACCGTGCGACATGGGTTCGTGATCCCTTCATCCTGTGGGTCATGTGGCCTGATCAGCCATATCACATGTAAGCATAATTTTTCACACATCTACAAGATATAGTCATGGTCTACTGCCATATTTCCTGATGCTTCTGTGTCAGGTTCTTCCAGACACCTAGATAATTGATGCTCCATCTCACTTGTCCATTTAACTTTTTCAGTCAGTAGCCATCATATCTTGTCTAGCAAAATGCAAGCTTCTTGAGGAATTTTTGAGTTGAGACCTAGATTGATATTCTTCTTCACCAGAAAGCCATTGTGAGACCTAGTTAACATCAAAGGAGGCATGTGAAACATGAAATTTTCCAATCTTTTTTGAGCAGGATCTACAGTCTCTCTAATAAAGTTGATAATCATTGCAGACAGTCTTCCAATCCATGATGACTGTGTGCCGTATTTTAAGAACTTGTACGGCATCCTCCCATAAGGCAATTCATGTGGCTCCCAGCATCAGTTGCTCATCAAAATAGCATGCCCTTCTGCAAGAAGTACTGATAACTTGGTTAGTGATGATTTAGAATATCCAATTGGAGAAGTAGAGAGGATAGGGTTGGCAGTCGACTTATCTGCTTTCACTTCTTCAGTTTCAATCAGTAAATTACCTTCAGCAAGTAGGAAAAGTACCAAGTAGCTTAGCTATGATAAAAACAGAGTTTCTGACAAAAGGGATTAAAATCATCTTAGATCTTTTCCAACCTTACCTTTTTAGGCACAACTTAACAAATTCCTTCCTCTGTGTACATGACAATTCAAACCTTTTTTTTTTTCTTTCTTGCACGTTTCTTATTATGTAGAGAAAGGATTCACTATAAGAAAATGTTGAAATAGCGACGTTACTTAGCGACATATTATTTGCGTAGCTAAATAGCAACCAAATTGTAACTCTTCAACAACCAAATAGATAAATCAAAATTTAGCGACTCATTTAGCGATGCAATTAATCAGTGCTATTTAACGATGCATATATATATATAATAAATAGTTTTTCATTAATTTTAGCAACATAATTTTGAGGTCGCTATTTAGCGATGTAAAATATTGCATCGCTAAATAGCAATGCATAAATAGATAAAATAAATAATTTTAGCAACGCTAGAAATGGTGATGCAAGATATTACGTCGCTGTTTATTATGTCACTAAACGGTGATGCATTAATGATACATGATGGGGCCAGTTGACCCCATGGAAAATAAAGACAATAATTTTTGGACGGCCCACCTCGGCCTCGGCGTCGGCCTGGCCTACCTCGTTCTTGGCCCCGCTCGGCCACCCCGGCCTCGGCAATCAGCCTCGCCCCGCTAGGTGGCCCCGGCACTTCCCAGCCGGCCTGGGCACTTTCTTAGCCGGCCCCCTACGTCTCCAAGCTAGCCGGCCCCGGCACCTTCCCAAGCGGCCCGGCGTCTTCCTAGCCGGCCCCCTACGTCTCCAAACTAGGCGGCCCCGGCGCCTTCCCAAGCGGCCCGGCGTCTTCCTAGCTGGTCCCCTACGTCTCCAAACTAGGCGGCCCCGGCACCTCCCAGTCGGCCCAGGCACCTCCCAGTCGGCCCCGACACTTTCCTAGCCGGCCCCTGGCGTGTCCAAGTTGGCTGTCCCCGACCCTTTCTGGTCGGTCCCAGCGTCTCCAAGCCCGCCGAGTCGGCCCCAACCATTACTGGTCGGCCCTTCTCGGCCCCGGCGTCTCCAAGCCCACCGAGTCGGCTCCGACCCTTCCTGGTCGGCCCTTCTCGGCCCCGGCGTCTCCAACCCCACCGAGTCGGCCCCGACCATTACTGGTCGGCCCTTCTCGGCCTCGGCGTCTCCAAGCCCGCTGAGTCGGCCCCGACCCTTCCTGGTCGGCCCTTCTCGGCCCGCGTCTCCAACCCCGCCAGTCGGCCCCGGCCATTCCTGGCCGGCCCCTCTCGGCCCCGGCATCTCCGAGTTCTCCAAGCCTACTGAGTCGGCCCTGGCCATTCCTGGCCAGCCCCTCTCGGCCCTGGCATCTCCAAGCCCGCCGAGTCGACCCCGGCCATTCCTGGCGGCCCCTCTCAGCCCCGGCATCTCCGAGTTCTCCAAGCCCGCCGAGTCGGCCCCGGCCATTCCTGGCAAGCCCCTCTCGGCCCCGGCGTCTCCAAGACCGCCGAGTTGGCCCTAGCCATTCCTGGTCGGCCCCTCTCAGCCCCGACATCTCCAAGTTCTCCAAGCCCGCTGAGTCGGCCCGGCCATTCCTGGCCAGCCCCTCTCGGCCCCGGCGTCTCCAAGCCCGCCGAGTCGGCCCTAGCCATTCCTGGCCGGCCCTCTCGGCCCCGGCATCTCCGAGTTCTCCAAGCCCACCGAGTCGGCCCCGACCATTCCTGGCCAGCCCTTCCCGGCCCCGGCGTGCCCCCCCTAGCCAGCCGGGTTCAGCCTCGACTCCCCCGGGAGGGTCGAGGTGTCCTAGTTCTCCCCAGCATGGCCCCAGCAGTTCAAGAAACCGCCTCTCTGACTCGCTCCACCTGACAATTCCAGGTCCACCTACTACTGGCCACATTGTTGATGGGACTAGACCCAACTACCCAACAGCCCCGCTGGCTGATGGGACTTAGCCCACCAACTGCCGCTTTCTCCCTTTCCGATGAGACAGGACCCACCAACCAGCGCAGATTCATGCAACTCCCAAGAACTCCGCAGACATTCCCTCCTCACAAAATCCCACGTGATCATGCCAGGATCAACCCCTATAAAAAGGTGAATCCACCCAGTAAACAGGTATGGGCGATAATCCCCAAAATCGCTGCCTTAGCATTCAGGAAGGAATCCCTCATCCCTGAGACCTCCTTTTTCATACTAAAAAGGGCTCACTCGAGCCCCTCTTCAGCTGTGACCTTAGTTGCTAACTTGGGCATCGGAGGGTCCCACCGGAGAATCCTCTCGGTCCTGGGACTTTTCTACAGGTAACTTGGTGAAAAAGAGCCTGGAGAAGCATTCCGTTCCCGACGTCCAGGATAGGTGATTGAGTGCCATCAGATTGGCGCGCCAGGTAGGGGGATAAGAAAAAGTAGCAAACGTTCTCCCTGTGCTACATCTCGGTAGGCGAGACTCTCTCCCCCTCTTCTCTTTGAGAAGCCATGGTGGTGACGCGAGCTCAGGATGCCTCTGTCAGCTGTCCAGCGGGGCTCCCCCCGCCAACTAGGTAGCAGGAGGCCAATCCCCCTGCTACCAACCCTCCAGTTACCTGCCCACCACCGGAGGCCGTTGATCAAACAGCGAAGCGGCTGGCGACACTTTCCCAGCAAGTCCAAATCTCACCACCATGGTCCACAGGCTCCAGCAACAACAGTCCATGGCCACCCAGCATCAGACTGCTCCCCCGCCAGTCAACAGTCAGCGAGGGGAGGTTCTCTCGGCGGAAGGCCGGTCGGCGAGAGACCAGCCGAAGTTAAGTTTCCCCTAGGAAGCCTCGACACGAGCCCTCCAAGCGGCCACGGTCCCCTAACCACGGCCCCAACAAATTTCCTCCCAAGCCACATCGTCACGAGGAACCCAGGCGGAAGTCCCGACTTCCGTCTCCATCTCCTTCTGCCTCTTCTTCTTCTTCTTCCTCCGAGCCATCTCGAAGGGCCCCGACGATCAGCCGCCAGGCGGAGGAACGCCTGGAGGAGTACAACAGGTGCCTCGACGAGCTCGCCAAGAAGATCAACCATCAGCCGGAGGAAGAGTTTGACACTCGTCCTCCTTACACCCGTCGGATATTGGAGGAACCAGTCCCCTCCAGGTTCTGCTTTCCTCAGATAGACCCGTACGATGGTATGATGGATCCTCTCGATCATCTCGAGAGTTACAAAGCAATGATGCAAATCCAGGGCACTTCAGACGCCCTTCTCTGCAAAGCCTTCCCCGCTACCCTGCGGAAGGCCGCCCGTGCATGGCACTCACGCCTGCCCCCTCACAGCATCGACTCCTTCCAGGAGCTGAAGAAAGCCTTTATGGCACACTTCGATGCCTGCGGCGAATCCCAAGGGTAGCCGATAGTCTTTTCTCCGTCCGTCAGAAGGAGGAAGAGTCTCTGTGGGACTTTATGTCCCGGTTCAAGGCCGCCGCCCTCGAGGTCTATCATCTCGACGATGCGGTGGCAGCACTGGCGTTGAAGCGGGGACTCCTCCCGTCCCGCTTCACTTTCTCCTTGGATAAGAAGCCCCCAAACTCTTATTCGATCTCCTCCTCCGAGCTCAGAAATACATCCGCGCGGATGAAGCCAACTTCACCCGCTGGGAATCTTCAAGAAACTCCAGCCACAAGCCTGCTTGCCCCAAGCCCAGTGGGCCCCCTCGACATAGGGGAGCTGACCCGCCTCGTCGTTCTGAGAACAGGCGTCGGAGCCCCGTCCCCGACGAGAGTAAGCTCACGCCTCTTCTAGCCCCTCGATCCCACATTCTGATGGAGATCGAGGGTGAACCTTATCTCCAATGTCCTCCTCCCATGAAGAAAGGTCCTCCCCATGACAAGAGCCGCTACTACCGTTTCCACCGGGATTACGGCCACGATACCGATAGCTGCTACAACCTGAAGAGGGCCATCGAGGAGCTTATTCAATGAGGCTACCTCGGCAAATATGTCCAAAAGACGCCGGAGCCGCTGCCGGCCCTCATGGGGCCCCCGCCTGTCCAAGCCCCGATCGATAATGCCCCCACTGAGCGGATGGTCGGAATGGTGTCCTGGGGATCAGCCTCTGCACCTAAACGGCCGAGAGGGGAGGAGGCGCCGAACAATGTAATCCCTGGGGGGGGACCTACTATAGTGGAGAATGTAAACAATGAAGGCGTCGTCGTCTCCATGACGATCGCCAAGCACCCTGTAAAAAGGATATTAGTTGATAGTGGCAGCTCAGCTGACATCTTTACTTATGATGCTTTTGTTCGAATGGGATTATTTGTGGACTCTCTCCAACCTGTGGCGGCCCCGTTAGTCGGGTTTACCGGGGACTCCATAAGGGTCGAAGGTGAAATACCTCTGCCTGTGACAGCCTGGACACCACAATGCCAAAGCACTGTGATCATGAAGTTCCTGGTCGTAAGGGTCCCCTTGGCGTACAATGCCATTCTCGGGCGCCCAGGTCTGAACCTTTTGGATGCAGTCATTTCCACCCGGTGTTTACTAGTGCAGTTCCCCACTAGTGAGGGAGTTGGTGAGATGCGCGGCGAGACCAGCCCGGTCCTGCCCTGTTATCACGCGGCATCAAGTCCCCTGGAAGTTGAGCCAGCTCTAGATGCATCTGATCCCAGAGACTCCAGCCAAGGAGGAGAGCTAGCTGAGCACCTGCTAACCTTCCCCCTTGGGGAGGACCCGGCGAAGACCATCCGCATCGGAGGACTCCTTCCCCTGGAGGACCGGAGCGTCTCTTGGGTTTTTTAAGGGCTAACTCGGACATTTTTGCCTGGTCGGCATCTAACATGCCCGGCATCCCTTCAGAGGTGATCACCCACAAGCTCAACATTGATCTACGGCACCGCTCGATCCGCCAAAGAAGAGAAGCTTCGCCCCTGACCGATAAAGGGCCATTGATGAGGAAGTTAGCAAGCTACTCAGTGTCGGCTACATCCGGGAAGCGCACTACCCTGACTGGCTAGCCAACGTTGTCATGGTGCATAAGGCAAATGGGAGCTGGAGGATCTGCATAGACTTCACCGACCTCAACAAGGCATGTCCGAAAGACAGTTTCCCTCTGCCCAGAATTGATCAGCTGGTGGATTCCACCTCCGGGCACGAACTCCTCAGCTTCATGGACGCCTTCTCAGGATATAACCAGATAAGGATGGACCCCAGCGATGAAGAGCATACCTCCTTTGTGACAGAGAAAGGCATTTATTGCTACAAGGTGATGCATTTCGGCCTCAAGAACGCAGGGCAACCTACCAAAGACTGATGAACAGAGTGTTCCAGGATCAGCTAGGCCGGAACATGGAAGTCTACGTAGACGACATGCTGACAAAGAGCACCCGCGCCTCCGATCACGTCTCCGACCTAGAGGAGACCTTCAACAACCTCCGTCGCTTACAAATCAAGCTAAACCCCAAGAAATGTGCTTTGGGGGTCACGGTGGGCAAGTTCCTAGGCTTCATGGTGACCCAGCGAGGGATCGAGTCAAACCCAGAGAAGATCAGTGCCATACTCGACATGAGGCCGCCATCCAGCAAAAAGGAAGTACAACGATTGATGGGGAGGATAGCGCCTCTAAGTCATTTCCTCTCCAAATCGGCTAAGAGATGCCTGCCTTTCTTCAAGGCCCTGCGGAAAATGAATAGCTTTGAATGGACGGACGACTGTCAGAAAGCCTTCGACGGGTTGAAGGCATTCCTGTCTTCTCCGTCACTTCTATCCAAGCCAAGAGATGGAGAAAGTCTCTTCTCTACTTAGCCGCTTCATCAGAAGCCGTTAGCTTGGTCCTGGTGCGACTCGATGCCGACGAAACTCAAAGACCCGTCTATTATGTGAGTAAGGTCCTTCATGACGCAGAGGTCAGATATTTCAAGACAGATAAAGTTATTTTTGCCCTGATAGTCTCCGCCCGATGCCTCCGTCCATATTTTCAAGCCCATCCTATTGTGGTGCTCACGGATCAGCCACTTCGAGTCATCCTGGCTCGCCCGGACACTTCAGGCCGACTGGCCAAGGGGGCCATCAAGCTGGGGGAGTTTGACATTTCTTTTCAAGGTCGAGTGTACTTGGGCGGAGGAAGATCCCAAAGAGGCTCCCATGGAGCAGTGAGAACCTGAGCC
This sequence comes from Calamus simplicifolius, assembly GCA_900491605.1. Taxonomy (NCBI): domain Eukaryota; kingdom Viridiplantae; phylum Streptophyta; class Magnoliopsida; order Arecales; family Arecaceae; genus Calamus; species Calamus simplicifolius. The sequence goes on along the minus strand of UESW01004767.1, from coordinate 752,800 downwards.
AGATGATGATGGAGAATCCTGGTTTCTTCATGTGGACGGCGCATCAAATTCACAAGGAAGCGGCGCCGGCCTCATTCTTGCCGGGCCGGGTGGAGAAAGGACGGAATGTGCCCTGCGGTTCCTATTCGAAGCCACCAACAATCAAGCCGAGTATGAGGCCCTACTGGCTGGGCTAAGGTTAGCCCAAGAGTTGGGAGTAAGGCGTCTCAGAGCCTTTACTGACTCGCAACTTGTCTCTGGCCAAATCCATGGGGAATATGAAGCGCACGACCCCATTATGGCGCAGTATTTGGGCAAGGTTCAGTTTCTAACTTCCTCATTGCCTTATTTCAATATCAGTTACATTCCCCAGAGCGAAAATGCCAAGGCCGACATCCTTTCTCGTCTGGCCACCTCCGCCGACGGCTTGACGAGAGATGCTTATATTGAATACTTGAAAAGACCCAGCATAGAGGACAGTGAAGAAGTCCTTCCACTCGCCCAAGAGCCCACCTGGATGGATGCCTACGTCTGTTATCTCACCGACGACACTCTCCCTGATGGCCGCAACGAAGCTAGACTACTCAAGTAGAGAGCCTCCAAATTCATCCTCCTCGATGGGCGTCTATACAGAAGGTCGTTCTCCTACCCCCTACTCAAGTGCGTAGGGTCCACCGACGCTGACTACATCCTCAGAGAAATTCATGAAGGCATTTGTGGAAATCACCTGGGGGGCAGATCTTTAGCTCAAAAGGCCCTCCGCCAAGGATACTTCTAGCTTACTATGAAGGAAGATGCAGCTAGATTGGTTCAGAAGTGCGATGGTTGCCAGCGCCACGCACACATCCAACATCAACCATCTGCCCCAATGAGTCCGCTCTCGGCCCATGGCCTTTCGCCCAATGGAGAATGGACATTCTCGGGCCATTCCCCCCAACTTCAGGGCAGCGAAGATTTTTGCTAGTCGCAATCGATTACTTCACCAAATGGGTTGAGGTCGAAGCGCTGGCAAAGATCACCGAAACACTTCACAGGGGGGCATACAAATTAGAGGAACTCGACGGGAAACCCATTCCACGTACCTGAAATGCGGATAACCTTCGCCAGTATTATCAATGATGTATTCCCCTGGAGCGTGAAGTAATAAAGGAGGCCCTTTCTGACACAGCAGCCTGTTCTCCCTTGCGCCAGAGGACCAAGTCTCCCAAAAGGAGCTCACCATCATCGCAGTCCACGGGACACCACTCGGCCCCGGCACAACGATGCCCCCGAGTCGGTCAAGACACTAAAGGCTCTGTACCCAGCTGAGTTGCCACTTGAGCGACACAAACCCCCAAGTTGGTTCAAAAGGAGCTCACTGGCATCGCGGCCCACGGGACACCACTCGGCCCCGGCACAGCGATGCCCCCGAGTCGGTCAAGACCCTAAAGGCTCCACACCCGGCTGAGTCGCCACTTGGGCGGCACACAAACCCCCAAGTTGGTTCAAAAGGAGCTCACTCGCATCGCGGCCCATGGGACACCACTCAGCCCTGGCACGGCGATGCCCCCGAGTCGGTTAAGACCCTAAAGGCTTCATACCCGGCTAAGTCGTCACTTGGGCAGCACACAAACCCCCAAGTTGGTTCAAAAGGAGCTCACTGGCATCGCGGCCCATGGGACACCACTCGGCCCCGGCACGGCAATGCCCTCGAGTCAGTTAAGACCCTAAAGGCTCCGTACCCGGCTGAGTCGCCACTTGGGCGGCACACAAACCCCCAAGTTGGTTCAAAAGGAGCTCACTGGCATCGCGGCCCATGGGACACCACTCGGCCCCGGCACAGTGATGCCCCCGAGTTGGTTAAGACCCTAAAGGCTTCGTACCCGGCTGAGTCGCCACTTGGGCGGCACACAAACCCCAAGTTGGTTCAAAAGGAGCTCACTAGCATCGCGGCCCACGGGACACCACTCGGTCCCGGCACAGCGATGCTCCCGAGTCGGTCAAGACCCTAAAGGCTCCGTACCCGACTGAGTCACCACTTGGGCGGCACACAAACCCCCAAGTTGGTTCAAAAGGAGCTCACCGGCATCGCGGCCCATGAGACACCACTCGCAACGGTTCACAAACCCCCCAAGTGGTTAAGACCCTAAAGGCTCTGTACCCGGTGAGTCGCCCCTCGCAGCGGTTCCCACACCCCCGAGGCAGTTCAAAAGGAACCTGATGACTCTCAGCTCTCAGGTCACCCTCCGGGGTTCAAAAGGCTTCCGGCAGCCACAACTCACCTCAGTGGTTTCAACTCTGTATCATCGATCGATGGCCAATCGGCCTCGACGGCTCTATTTCTGCTTCGATAATTTTGTCCCGGCCTCAGCGGCTTTATCTTGGCAGCCTTAAGCCGATGGATAGCCATGAAAAGACTTCCAGCCTCCACGTTGGGAGAGGATTACTAGCTGCCCTCAGCTAGCCAAAGAAGGCATGCAGATGTCCATACAAGGCAGCGCAAGAGGAAAGGGGTTTCCCCACCTAGAAGGAATTATGGTTGAAGTTAACATGAAAGAGCAGATGCCAAGGTAAAAGTTCTACACTCCTTTCGCTTAGCTGATGCGGGGCACACAAGCTCAAGGAGTGTGGGGGGCATTTGATGGGGCCAGTTGACCCCATGGAAAATAAAGACAATAATTTTTGGACGGCCCACCTCGGCCTCGACGTCGGCCTGGCCTACCTCGTTCTTGGCCCCGCTCGGCCACCTCGGCCTTGGCAATCGGCCTCGCCCCGCTAGGCGGCCCCGGCACTTCCCAGCCGGCCCCGGTACTTTCCTAGCCGGCCCCCTACGTCTCCAAGCTGGCCGGCCCCGGCACCTTCCCAAGTGGCCCGGCATCTTCCTAGCCGGCCCCCTATATCTCCAAACTAAGCGGCCCTGACACCTTCCTAAGCGGCCCGACGTCTTCTTAGCCGGCCCCCTACGTCTCCAAACTAGGTGGCCTCGGCACCTCCCAGTCGACCTCGACACTTTCCTAGCCGGCCCCCGGCGTGTCCAAGCTGGCTGGCCCTGACCCTTTCTGGTCGGCCCCGGCGTCTCCAAGCCCGCCGAGTCAGCCCCGACCCTTCCTGGTCGGCCCTTCTCGGCCCCGGCGTCTCTAAGCCCACCGAGTCGGCCCTGACCCTTCCTGGTCGGCCCTTCTCGACCCCGGCGTCTCCAACCCCGCCGAGTCGGCCCCGGCCATTCCTAGCTAGCCCCTCTCGGCCCCGGCGTTTCCAAGCCCGCCGAGTCGACCCCGGCCATTCCTAGTCGGCCCCTCTCGGCCACGGCATCTCCGAGTTCTCCAAGCCCGTCGAGTCAGCCCCGGCCATTCCTGCCAGCCCCTCTCGGCCCCGGCATTTCCAAGCCCGCCGAGTCGGCCCCGGCCACTCCTGGCCAGCCCCTCTCGGCCCCGGCATCTTCGAGTTCTCCAAGCCCGCCGAGTCGGCCCCAGCCATTCCTGGCAAGCCCCTCTCGGCTCCGGCATCTCCAAGACCGCCGAGTCGGCCCCAGCCATTCCTGGCCGGCACCTCTCGGCCCCGGCATCTCCGAGTTCTCCAAGCCTGCCGAGTCGGCCCCGGCCATTCCTAGCTAACCCCTCTCGGCCCCAGTGTCTCCAAGCCCGCCGAGTCGGCCCCAGCCATTCCTGACCGGCCCCTCTCGGCCCTGGCATCTCCGAGTTCTCCAAGCCCACCGAGTCGGCCCCGGCTATTCCTGGGCAGCCCCTCTCGGCCCCGGCGTCGCCGCCCCTGGCCAGCCGGGTTCAGCCTTGACTCTCTCGGAAGGGTCGAGGTGTCCCAGTTCTCCCCAGCATGGCCCCTGCAGTTCAAGAAACCGCCTCTCTGACTCGCGCTGCCTGACAATGCCAGGTCCACCTACTACTGGCCACGTTGTTGATGGGACTAGACCCAACTACCCAACAGCCCCGCTGGCTGATGGGACTTAGCCCACCAACCGCCGCTTTCTCCCTTTCCGATGAGATAGGACCCACCAACCAGCGCAGATTCACACAACTCTCAAGAACTCCGCAGACATTCCTTCCTCACGAAATCTCACGTGATCATGCCAGGGTCAACCCCTATAAAAAGGTGAATCCACCCAGTAAGCAGGTATGCACGATAATCCCCAAAATCGCTGCCTTAGCATTCAGGAAAGAATCCCTCCTCCATGAGACCTCCTTTTTTATACTAAAAAGGGCTCACTCGAGCCCCTCTTCAGTTGTGACCTTAGTTGCTAACTTAGGCATTGGAGGGTCCCATCGGAGAACCCTCTCCGGTCCTGGAACTTTTCTACAGGTAACCTGGTGAAGAAGAGCCTGGAGAAGCATTCCGTTCCCAACGTCCAGGATAGGTGATTGAGCGCCATTAGATTGGCGCATCAGGTAGGGGGATAAGAAAAAGTAGCGAACGTTCTCCCTGCACTACATCTCGGTAGGCGAGACTCTCTCCCCTCTTCTCTTCGAGAAGCCATGGTGGTGACGCGAGCTCAGGATGCCTCCGTCAGCTGTCCAGCGGGGCTCCCCCCGCCAACTAGGCAGCAGAAGGCCAATCCCCCTGCTACCAACCCTTCAGTTACCTGCCCACCGCCGGAGGCCGTTGATCAAACAGTGGAGCGGCTGGCGACACTACAAGAAAATGTTAAAATAGTGACGAAAATTAGTGATGGAAATTTTCGTCACTAAATTGTGACGGTTTAGTAACAAAATATTGACAAAAAATTAAAATTAGTGATGGATTAGTTTTTCCGTCACTAAATCGTCACTAAATTAGTGACGGATTGCTCTTTCGTCACTAATCCATCACAAATTAGTGATGGAAGAACAATCCGTCACTAAATTAGTGACGGATTAGTAACGGATTTTTCTTTCATCACTAATCCGTCACAAATTTAGTGACGGATGGGGCAATCCGTCACTAATTTTGTGACGGATGGGGCAATCCGTCACTAACTTAGTGACGTTTAGTGATGGATTGCCCTTTCGTCACTAATCCGTCACAAATTAGTGATGGAAAAGCAATCATCACTAATTAGTAATGGATTGTTTCCATCACTAATCCATCACAAATTAGTGATGGATGGGAAATCCATCACTAAATTAGTGACGGATTGCCTTCCGTCACTAATCCGTCACTAATTTAGTGACGGATTGCCCTTTCGTCACTAATCCATTATAAATTAGTGACAGATTATCTTCCATCACTAATCCGTCACAAATTAGTGATTGATGGCTAAATTAGTGATGGATTTTCTTCCGTCACTAATCCATCATAAATTAGTGATGGATGGAAAATCAGTCACTAAATTAGTGACGGATTGCCTTCCGTCACTAATCCATCATAAATTAGTGATGTATGAGTCAATCCGTCACTAATTTTGTGACGGATGGGGAAATCCATCACTAATTTAGTGACGGATAGCCCTTTCGTCACTAATCCATCATAAATTAGTGATGGAAAAGCAGTCGTCACTAATTAGTGACGGATTGTTTTCATCACTAATCCATCACAAATTAGTGATGGATGGGAAATCCGTCACTAAATTAGTGATGGATTGCCTTCCGTCACTAATCCGTCACAAAATTAGTGACGGATTGCTCTTCCGTCATTAATTTAGTGATGAATTAATGATGGAATAGAAATTCATCACTAATTTAGTGACGGATGGGACAATCCATCACTAATTTAGTGACGGACAATGTCATCCATCACTAATTTAGTGACGTATTGTCCTTCCATCACTAATCCATCACAAAATTAGTGATGGAAGAGCATTCCGTCACTAATTTAGTGACGGAATTCCCAAATCCGTCACTAATTTAGTGACAAATTAGTGATGAATTTTTCATTCGTCACTAAATTTATACTTTAATTTTTTAAAAAAATTATGATGAAATTATTATTCGATCTACCTAATTCAGTGACGAAATCATTCATTATTCAGCCCACGGGGGCGATCGATCTCCCATCTGCTCGAAAGCCAGCAGTCGTCAGTCAGGAATAGGATTGACATCATCATCTATCTATCTCCCCATAAATATAAATCAAGCAGCATCCGAGTCACATGACCTGCACGCTCCCCAGTCCTCCCCTCCGCTCCAGATCCAGATCTAATGCTGTAAGCCCTCCCTCCAAACCAAACCCCTCCCCTCTCTCCGTCTCTGAACCCCTGGAATCCTCCCACTCGTACTCGTAGGGAGACGGAGATAGAGAGAGAGATGCTGGGCCGGACGTTAAACTTGAGGGCGGACCAGATGGGCCGGGGCGCCTTCCGGACCGGCGGCAACCTGTGCTTCGCCCTCTTCGTTCTGGGCGTTTTGGTGTTCACTCTCATCGCCGCCACATACCAGCCTGACGACCCGCTGCTCCACCCATCCTCCTCCCACCTCACCTCCTTCCTCACCTCCACCTCCAACTCCACCTTCACCTCCGACGACTCCGTCCTCCGCACCGGCGAAGACTTCCTCAACGTCTCCACCTCCTCGTCCGACTCCTCGGTCTCCCCCCAAGAACCCGACACCTTCATCCACCTCTCCGACCTCCCTAATACTACTACGGACCCCGCGACTGTTACCGCCGCCGAGTCCACCGACGACTCCACCGTCGCCCCCGACTGCGATCCGGCCACCCCCATCGACTGCTCCGACCAGGCGATCTTCGAACTCATGATGCGCTTCACCATCGAGTCCTTCCCCGACATCCACTTCTACCGCTTCGGCAGGCCCGTCTTAGTTTAGTGGCGGAATTAACATCCCCCTCTTATCAACATTTTTTTTTTACCAATTGGCGCCCGCGCTTCTCTCTAGGGTTGCGGCCGAAGAAGGAGGCGGAGGAAGGGGCTGGATTTCCAATCGGCACCCGTCCACATCCGTGGCCGCTCGAGCCAATCGCTTCCGTCAAAGTATTTTTCCTTCCCTTATCCTCTCTCTTATTCCTTTAATCTCTCTTTTGGTGGCTCAATCTTCTCTTCTCATCAGAGATTTTTCAATTTTTTTCATGTTTATCCGGATTTCTGTTTGATTTAGGGTTGGTAGGTTGTATTATTCTCGAGCTTCTTCATTTATTTCGCTTGATTAAGGATTTCTAGGTTTTTGCTTGATTCAGGGTTCGTAGGTTTAGGTTACCCGTGATATGATGCTGATTTCATTATTTTCCTTGTTTAATTCGTCTGATTTCTTACTTGATTTTGGGGTTTTGTTTCCTAATTTTTTGAAACTTTCTACACTAATAAGGCAAGAAAAATTCTTAGTCGTCCTAGAATTGTTATGGAAATCCAAACCTGAGGCTTAAGTGAGGCAGTTGCATCGATCTCAAAATCTTGCCTCCCAATCTAGCCGTCTGGAAGGGAAACTAAACCAATCTCGCCTCTCAATCTACCAGTCTGGAAGGAAAACTGAACCAATGTTGCGTTCTTTAATTTTAATGTCCAAGTTGAGGTGTGTTATCTGTAAGTTGAACTAGTAATATGTGATCAAAAGTAGTTGAGATAAATTGAGGGCATGCCGTGATGCTTAAGACTACCAGCATAAAGAGGAGGTAAGTTGTATCTGATTAATTGCTGAAAGCAGCCTAAATGGATTGCATTCTTGAATATGATGATGATTGCTATGACAGAGGAATGATATTGATAGGTAGGGAAAAAGAAAAATGTCCACAAACTTAGTCCTGTTTGTTTTAGGAGTTTCATGGCTCGCAAAATTCCTTATGTCATTTAGTTTTTGAACCCTAGCATCAGCAATAGTGACTACCAAATGTTTAGCGTTCCCAACTGGTTCGTGGTCAGCTTCTTGTCCTTGTAACTGTCTAATTATCTATCTATTTGTCCGAAAAGGCTCTGCTCTGAGTGACCACCCAGTACTACGATACGGTTTGAATTGGGGCATAAATGTGTTCTGGCTCACCAATGAGCCTTTCTTCAGTTATAAGGGAGGACTTCTGCCCCAGTTGATCTAGGGAGCTTTGAATTGATTGTAGAGCAAGAAGGCTAATTGCTTCTCTCCACACCCACTCTGTGGTTGTTTTGATTCATCTGGCTGCCCCTCATGTTTAACAGCAAACTATCCATGCCTTGACCAAAAACATTTTGAGCATAGCATGATCCAAGAAGATGCCACCACTGAAGTAAAATTTAATTTTGAAACTTCAAAAATATTGGACAGTAATGAATTAAGAAAGAGTAGGGATTTTATGTATTTTTATAATAATCTTAGGGCAGAAAGGTTCTATTTCACATTACAATAAGAAAATGCAAGTGTTTATAATAGCTTTTAAAAGGAATACTCCAGACTTAGGAAAGCAGATCAGTTAGTTACTCTAATAATCAAACGCTTATGGAATCTAACGAGATTAGAGCAGTGTGAACAGAAACTTCAGGGTCCATGTTGTTAATTGTTTAATTGGTGCACCTCCATGTTGTTAGCTATTGATTGGACTCGGATGATCTTGCCAATTTATTCATTTTTGAGATAACTTTTATCCTTACACTAGCTCAGCATTCATATTATTATGATACAGTGATATCCACTTTGTATTCTTCTAGTTCCCAATATTCTGACCACTAAATATAGTCAACCTTGATGACTGTACCATTATCATGGAACTCTTTTTAAGCTGATTTTTATTGCCTGCTCATACTTAAAGAGGATGACATAAAACTTGCATGAGTTTCTTATTAATAATAGTTCTAACATAGCATATAACTTTTTTTAAATATGAAGTGAATCTTTAGTGTACTTTATTTTTGATTTTTTTCTCAATATTTTAGGCAGTTTTCAATATAACAATGGGGTGTCTGATGCTGGGGTGCTCCTTGTCAGCCATTTTTGGATCAAAATACTCTTGCTGCTCTAGTCATTTCTTCACCCTCTCTCCATCATTAAGCTTTTTCAATGTGTCAGGGTTGTGATGCTCAGTCAAGGCTTTCATCAAAGTCTCAATAGCAGATTCACAGTCTTTTGAGCACCTAGCAAGCTTCACCAAAGTAGTTTCCTTCCTACTCAATGCCCTTGCAACCAACTTGACGTCAGTATGAAGTCCTCTGCCTCTCTCAACAGCTTTTTCACAGTCCTTTATGCAGTCTTCATACTGAATACAATATTTGTTAAAAGTATGCTGGAACAGAAAGCGATGTCCGCAAAGCTCATTTTATCAAAATAATGTTAATTTTAGATCAGAAAATCAGTAGAGTTGAATTGAGTTTTGAAGGGCAAATCAAATTTTGCTGGAATGAACATGATTTACTAAAGCAACATGCTCTGAAAAGCACCAAGCAAAGCATTCAGGGTATCAACTCTAATCAGTAATTAGAAAGGAACAACATATTTTCATTCTAAAGTACTGGTCATGGCTTGTTAGACCAGGTTTAGAACGCACAAATCTAGCATTTGCATAATATCTATAATAGAAAAAAAAGAAGGGCTAAATCTAGAAAAAGGAAAAACCAAGAAAAAGGGCAACTGACAGCATGATCACTTGATACATATCAGACAGTCATGCTAACTGGTTAACATAAATTAAAAATTCTGACACCGGTATCTATGAATTCCAATGACGTTGATGTTGCATGCCCATCTTTATCAGATTCATTTTACATATTCATAGAAAATATCCACAGATGTATGTTTCATACCCTTAATGGGTAGGTACATGTCCCACTTTCATTTTGATTTATATTATACGAAATTTTGCAAATGCAATGCACACAGTCTATTTCATAATAAGGAGTAGCTGATAAATGGCTTTGATCCTGTCACTAAAGATAATTAAGTTTAATAAGTATAATCCCTATTTCAGAAAATACTTTTTGTATTCGTTTTATTTGAGTTTAATAAGTACAATTACCTGTTTCTAACAGAAATTGTTGGTGATGAGGTGTTTTTACCCCTTCTCCACTTCCAAGTTTTTGGTTATGTTTCAAGAATTACAGTTTTCCATATATCTATCCTTGGAATCGCTTCTTTAAATTTTGTCAGCTAATACTGAAACAGGTGTATATTCTTCTCTTATGTTCAGGTAGGTATCGGTTCCTCCTGTTATTCATGGTCTACCTTAATATGTGAGACAATCATAAAGCCCCTGTTGAGGTGATAAATACAGTATATCTTTATCATATTGTTGCTGGCCTAACTTTATACTTATTTTACTTCAGGCAAGGGGTTTGAAGAGGCTTAATGCCCCCAAGCATTGGATGCTGGCAAGCTTGGGGGTGCCTTTGCAAGTCAACATGCATCATCTTTTATTCTAATTCTAATTTTTATTCCTATTTTTCCAGCTGGAATTGGATGTTGAAATTGAATTATAAGTTGTTTTAATTTTTGGCTTCCTCTTCTTACACTAACATTATGATGCACCAGAATTTTCAGTCCTCAAGTAGACTTTTCATAACATGAAAGATCAAGTAGGTTAATTCCTCAAGTAGGCAAGGCAGCAACACTATTTCCATTCTAAGCGTATCTGTTGGACTCCCAGTAAGTTAATTCTAACAATCAGTCGTCATGTTAGTGCAAAAGAATTGTTTCTAAATAAGAACTGTGGCTTCGATAGATTCATGAGGACGCAAGTAATTAAGAACTGCACCAGGCATAGGTTGATTTTTCCTCCATCCACATATTCTTTGGTTAAAAAAAAAGGGTTAATAAATAACATTGGAAATGTATTGGAAGACTCTTTTAAGTCACAAAATTTTCTAATTATCTTCAATTAATATCATCAGTTTCATTTTATTATCATATGTGCTACAAGTGCCTTGTTAGTGATGTTTTGCACATTGAACCAATAATAGTTTCGTATTTCAACCAATTGACTTTTAGTATTATTAACTTGACAGAGAATACTTTCATCAATGGTGGTTGCATGGTTGGCAAGGACTCGAGAAGGTGGTTGTTTGAGTTTCTGCGGGCTTTAATTATCAGGCGTTCAGTTGGTGATTATGTTGCTGTAAATTAACGGTAAGATAAGAAAGTTTAGCTAGTTTATTTTTAAATGCAGCCAGAATTTGAAGTCGTCCGCAGTCCTGGGTATGATTCTTGTCAAGAGAAGCATCTGACCTTTATGGGTGACCCAACTGAGGTGAAGGTGAGGAGGTTGGCTTGGAAACTCTCTTTATAAAAAAGGTTAAGGTTTGACCCTATTTAAATTTTGGGATTAGAGCACAGTTTTCTTGATAGAATTACTACATAGATTAATGAGAAGATGTTTTCTGCCATCCTATATCTACAAGCATCAAGTTAGTGTCTGTCTGAGTTCTAGCTTATCCATGAAATATTGGTCCTTTGAGTAATAGGTTGGATCTGTGGACTTGTGACAGCAATATTTTGGGTGGTGTATATCATTTGTCTTTATTATTTCCTGAAATTCTGAGATAATTTTAAATTTGTCTGAATTTTATCCCTTGTATTATTCTATGTTCTCATATAATATGTTGCTTTGTTCACTTGGAATGGTCCTACCACCATATTGTGAAACTTGGAGTAAAGTTTTGTATTCTTCCATTTTGGCAGGTTAATTGTTCAGAAGGAGGAGACACACACAATTAAGGTGAAACCAGGATGGAAGAAAGGCACCAAAATCACATTTGAAGGGATGGGGGATGAGCGACCAGGATGCATCCTTGCCGATGTCGTCGTCTTGATATCGGAGAGGGAGCACCCCATTTTCAAGAGAGTGGGCAATGACTTGGTGCTCAAAGTAGAGGTCCCCTTGGTGAACGCCCTCACTGGCTGGACCTTCTCTTTTCCACTCTTGAGTGGAGAGAAGATGAGCTGCTCCTTCCATGATGAGATCATCTATCCAGGATATGAGAAGGCATAAAAGGCCAGGGCATGCCTCTTGCGCATGAGAAGGGGGTGAGGGGGGATTTGAGAATAAAATCCCATAAATTTGGTTGCAGTGCCAGATGAAGGGAATAATTTGATGTCTAATGTATAAAACATTAGTATTGTTGATGTATACGGATATATTTATCTTATTTTATGCAATGTATTTTTAATTCTTGAATTTGAATTTTCATCTATAAATTTTAATTCATTAGAATGCATTAAATATATTGTAATTTTAAAATAATTTTAAATTTATAAGAATAAAAATTTGATGAAATTTTATTAGGTTAATGATGGATTAGTGATGGATTTCTGATAGAAATAATAGTGACGGATTAGTGATGAAAATATTAGTGATTAATTAGTGATGGAACAATAACGAACTAATTCATCGCTATTAGTGATGGATTAGTGATAAAAGTTTTAGTGACTAAATTTTCGTCAATAATCCGTCACTAAATTGTGATGGAATAGTAATGGAAATATTTGTGACGAAATAGTGATGGAATAATGCGTGATGGATAGTTCGTCACTAATCCGTCATAATTTAATGACGGAAAATATGTTCCGTCACAAATTTTTGACGGAATAATTCATCACTAATCCGTCACAATTCAGTGACGAAAAATATGTTCCGTCACAAATTTTTGACGGAATAGTTCGTCACTAATCCGTCACAATTTAGTGACGGAAAATATGTTCCGTCACAAATTTTTGATGAAATATTTCATCACAAATCCGTCGCTATTATTTTGTGATGGACCTTTTTCCGTCACTAAATTTAGTGACGACAAAAATAGTGATGATAAGATTTTCATCACTAATCCGTCACTAAACCCAATTTGTGACGGAATAGTGATGAAAATTTTTGTCACTATTTTACTATTTTCTTGTAGTGCGACTCTTTCCCAGCAAGTCCAGAATCTCACCGCCATGGTTCATGGGCTGCAGGTAACCTAGTGAAGAAGAGCCTGGAGAAGCATTTCGTTTCCGACGTCCAGGATAGGTAGTTGAGCGTCATAATACATAAAATGAATAAAATAAATAATTTTAGCGATGACAGTTACATTATGCAATATTAGCGTCGCTAATTTTCGTTCCCGCTTGAAAATTTTCCTTTATCCGCGGCTCCAATTCCATCGTTCTCAGTCACAGCAGCGTTTGAATCCCTAAACCTATCGTCCAGCTCTCGGTGCCGTAAGGGAGTCCGTTTTTTGCCTCGCCATTGAAGGGACCCACTTCCCCTTCCCCTTTTCCCCCTCTGGCTCTTCTCTCTCTGTCTCGTCGTGGGTGGGAGATGTCGTCGCTGCCGCCATCCCCGCCTCCTCCTCCTCCTCCTCCTCTTCGATCTCTCTCTCTCTCTTTCATTCCTCCACTTCCCCTTCCTGACCTATCTCTCTCATCTACGGTATTACCTGTTCAAGATCGTGCTGATTGGTGATTCCAGCGTGGGGAAATCGAACATCCTGTCGAGATTCATCAGGAATGAATTTTACCTCGAGTCCAAATCCACGATCGGCGTCGAATTCGCCACCAGGACTCTTCAGGTCAACAGCTATTTCCGATCACTCTTCAGCTTCTTGCTTCATTTCGTTTATTTATTCGTATGTTTTTGAGAGCTCGTCTCTTTCCGAGAGAGAGGAGGAGAAAAAAAAAGAGGTCTTTCTTTTACTGTCTACTTCCGTGGAATATAGATAGAAAGCAACGGCTCTAAGGAGTGTCAGGGGTTTCGGCGAGGCTGCGATTGCTCAATCTTTGAGAGTGTGACTTGGGTTCAAAGAGATCTGATATTTCTCAGCGGAAGTGGATCTGGTTTGATCTGGGCGGCAAGGGAGCAGAGAAGAGAAAAAGAGGATTAAAAGGCAAAAAAAAAAAAAAAAGTAAGCAATTTATCCATCCATCTACTCCCTTAACCCCGCATGCCCTCTCCTTCCTCTTCTCAGCTTTGCTGGATTTCTGTGCACCACTAATCATCTCCCCTCCTCTTCTCATGAAACGTAACCTTCCTGGCCTCTCCAAAGATCCCTCTTGACAAATAGATAAAAATAAAATAAAATTAGAACGATTAATATTAGATCCTCTCTTGGCAGGCAAGATGCAACAATGGAGCCGTTGGATTTTCTTTTAAAACACCTTTTTACTTCTCTTTAATTTTTGTTTCCAAACATATATAACATTATTTTAAAAGCTGCGTCGTTTCCTTAGACATTCCATGTCTGGTCTATGGTGGTGGTTTCGAAGCTCGATTCCAAGCTTCAGCCTCAACTAGCTGTAATTCTAGATATATATATATATATATATATATATATTTGAATTGAACAACTAGAAGTTTTAGCTCTTGAATTTAAGAATAATATTTAAAATAATAGATCATATCTAATAACTCGAATTATCAATCTAAAATTTTTATCATGTAATTCTAAAAAGGTATAGCTCTTTTAAAATTATACTAAGTGTAAACTTAGATATGGATCCATATTATAATATTATTGTATACTATATCATTATAAAATATTAATATTATATTATATCATAATATTGTTACCATTGCAATCTATGATGGCTGATGTTTTAGATTAGATTTTAAAATTAGTATTATATTATAATATTATGAAATTTTAATGGTATGTTATAACATGATATGTCTATCAGTAGAGTAAATTGCATGTTATATAAATTAATGGAACAGGATCTAGAAAGAAAAGAAAGTTTAGCTTCATGCTTTCAAAATACTAACTTTTTTTTATGTATGGTTGCCAGCTGATCTATTTTAGAGCAGCGTAATCAAACAGTGGTACAATGCTAATACTTATCAAATTGATACTTGTAAATTTTTATACTTGTAATATTGATACTTATAAATTTTGATACTTATAATATTAATATTTGTTAATTTTGATACATGAATATTAATACTTGTCATATTGATACCTATAAATTTTGATACTTGTAATATTGATATCTATAAAATTTGATACTTGAAACATATAGTCTATATGCAATTTGATACTTGTAATATTTATCCTTGTAAAATGAAGATGTTATTGATACTCGTAAGTATGGATAATTCAATATTGATACTTGTACGGTTTCGATACTTATAATATTGATGCTTATAAATTTTGATACTTGTAATATTGATACTTGTTAATTTTGATACATGAATACTAATACTTGTCATATTGATACTTGTAAATTTTGATACAAAAATTAGGCCTGCTATGTCTTCTAAATTGTTACATTTTATTACCAACAATAATAATTACTTTGAATAAATACATCAACTTACTGGTTTTTATTGTAAAACAGAAGTTGTATTTATATAAGTCATCCCAAAATGATCGCTCGTGGATGTATGCAAGGTTGAATGATGGATTGCTTAATCCTGATTTTATTAATGGTTTGGAGGAATTTATTCATTTGCTTGTAGCCAACCATATTGGATGGATGGTCCTCTGATTAGATGCCTCTGTAATTTAAAGAAGTATCAAAACAAAGCCTATAGAGATGTTGAAACTATGAAGGTTCATCTTTATAGAAAAGGATTTGTTTCTAGGTACGAAGTTTGGAGCTGTCACGGTGAAACAAAGGGAACGATTGTAGGGACAAGTAATCAAGCGGGTAATGAATTCAATCAAAATACATATGAAGAAATGGTGATGAATGCAACGGATAATAAATTCAATCAAAGTTATTTTAATAAAGAACCAAATCCTAAAGCACAATAATTTTATGACATACTTCGTGCTGCAAATCATGAATTATATCCCGGATGCAAGAACCATTCGCAGTTGTCTTTGGCTGCTCGTTTGTTGAATATTAAGGCAGAGCATCACTTATCTGAAAAGGCTTTTGATGCAGTTGCTGGGTTAATAAAAGTTGTTCCGAGTGATAATGTTGCAGCGAATAATTTTTACTCAACGAAGAAGTTGTTACGTTGGCTTGGTCTACCAGTGAATAAGATTGACTGTTGTTTAAATAATTGTATGATATATTGGGGTGAAGATTCAGGATTGAAATGGTGTAAGATATGTGGGCAATCGAGGTATAAGAGTGAACATAAACGAGCTGTTTCAAGCAGAAGCAAAAGTGTGCCATATAAAAGGATGCATTACTTTCCTCTTACTCCACGTCTGTTGCGATTATATAGATCAAAAGCTAGTGCTGCAAGTATAAGATGGCATGTCAAATATTAATTTAAAGGAGAAATAGGCCATCCATCTGATTCAAAAGCTTGGAAGCATTTCAATGAAAACCATCCTGATTTTGCAGAGGAGATCAGAAATGTGAGATTAGGTCTATGTACTGATGGCTTTCAACTATTCGGTCAAGTAGGGCAACAGTATTCTTGTTGTCCTATAATATTAACAGTATATAATCTTCTATTATGACAATGCATGAAAGATTCTACAATGTTTCTGACAGTTTTGGTGCATGGTCCTTCAAATCCGAAGGAAAAAATTGATGTTTTTCTATAACCTTTGGTAGTCAAATTAAAAATGTTGTGGGAAGCTGGAGTTATAGCATTTAACATATCAATGAAACAAAATTTTATTATGAGAGCAGTTTTGATGTGGACAATCAGTGACTTTCCAGCATATGCAATGTTGTCTGGGTGGAGCACTGCTGGGCGTATGGCGTGCCCTTATTGCATGGATGATTCTGATGCATTCACATTGCAGAAGAGTGGTAAGTAGTTATGGTTTGATAATCATAGAAAGTTCTTGCCTACAAATCATCTTTATAGGCATAACTTGACTGCCTTCACAAAGAACAAAGCAGTTACAAAAGTTGTTCCACTGATTATGTCTAGCATAGCTATTTTGGATACTATAGATCAATTAGGTTTGAAGTATGCATGGGAACATGATGCTGATAGAATAAATGGGTTTATACGGAAAGAACATAGTTGGAGGAAGCGGAGTATTCTTTGGGATTTGCCGTACTAGAGTAACAATCTCATCTGGCACAACTTGGATGTGATGGATATTGAGAAAATTTTTTTTGATAACATATTTAACACAGTGCTAAACATTCCGAAAAAATAAAGGATGCTACAAAATCAAGAAAAAAACTCAATTTATATTGTAGAATACGTGATTTAAGGAGGAATGTCTATGAGACATATCTTAAAGCATGCTACAGCCTTGACAGAAACAGAAATTCTCGAGCAGTGTTATGTCAATGGGTTAAAGGGTTGAAATTTTCAGATGGATATGCCTAAAACATTTGTAGATGTGTCGACATGCATAAGCTTAAGTTGTTTGGCATGAAGAGTCATGACTATCATGTATTTATGCAGCGATTATTACCCATAGTTTTTCGTGAGTTACTTCCTATCCACGTATGGAAGGCACGAACGAAGCAACTCTCCCAGGCATCACAGGCTGACTCTATTGATGGGGAGACGTCCGCCGAGGTTTCACCATAGGAGTCTCGAAGGGTATCCTTGGAAGCTGTTGGTGCCTAACCATATGACCGTAGAGTGTATGGTTTGAGCAGCAAAGCTTCTAAATACTTTCCCGTTGCAGGCTCCTGTTCGCACTGTATCGGATCTAACGATATTCCTGATGAGCGGGTCAATGAGATGAGGAGGACTATTACGGATTGGGTTTGGTAGGAGTTGATGAGCACACCACCGAGCTTCAGCAGCAGCTTGCGACATGAAAGCCCAGCAGGCCATGGACAAACAGACCGTGTGTAAGATGCAGGAGTTGGTACGGATGTTGATACATAACTCCCGACCTTTGTTTTCGATACATCACTGCCTCCACCACATGATCTAGCGTCAGATTCTTGATATTACTTTTATTTTGCTGTTCTTTAAACCTACTTCCTATATATGTTTGATATTATATATTTAGATGAGATTTATCTTTTTTAAATTAATGAAAAACTTTCTAAATTGTTTTTATTGATTTTATGTCTATTTATAATTTAGGGTGTGCATGTATATTTTTTTCATTGTGTCTACTTTATTAATTTTATGTACAAGCAGGTTTAAATATTACCTTCGAAAAAATATTTAGTATTGCGACGCCATTGCGATGCAAAATTTGCATCGCTAAAATATTAAAAAATTTAGCAACGCTTTATCAACGCAAAATGCATCGCTAAATAGCGACGTAAATTTTGCATCGCTATTTAGTGACGTAAATTTAGCGATGCAAAATTTGCATCACTAAAGCGTCACTAAATGCGACTTATTTAACGACGCAAAAATGCATTGCTATTTAGTGACGTATTTAGCGACGAAATTTTGCGTCGTTAATTAGCGATGCATTTAGCGATGAAAAATTTTGCGTCGCTAAATAGGGACGCAGTTGCGATAAAAACTTTGCATCACTAAATTGCGACGTCGTTGCGACAAAAAATTCTTTACCGACCAACCATTTAGCGATGACTTTATTTCGTCACAACGGTGTCGCTAAGCCTCTTTAGCGACGCAAATTTATGTTTAGCGACGCATTTTTTGTGTCGCTAAAAATATATTTTCTTGTAGTGATTTTATTCAGATTTGGTGTCATCCAATGATGCTGATTGATAAGAGTTGGATACTAAAGAATCGAAATTGTCCAAAATATGATGCTGGCATTAAGAAGTTCATAGAAAAGGCAAGGCTTCATGTTAATGAAGAAGGGAGGATAAGTTGTCCATGTGTGCGGTGTTATAATGGCTCATGGCATAAGCCCGATTTAATTAAATTACACTGTTCGTTAAGGGGTTTTTCGAAGACGTATCAGACGTGATATTTTCATGGAGAACAGTTTGGAAGCAATGTCTTAGATGAAAATGAGAATGAAGATGATGACAAAGAAAGGGAACAAGATGAAATGGTCGAAGCATTGCAGGACATCGCTGGCTCAAGTGGTGCTCACACTGAGGTTGGCAATGATGATGACAATCCGATGATGTCTGACCATGGAAGGACCGATCACAGTAAGAAATTGGATGATCTTTTCAATGAGGTAGAATTTGAGCTTTATCCTAGATGTGAGAATTTGAGCTTTATCCTGGATGTGAAAAGTTTCTGCTTTGACATTCTTAGTGAAGTTAATGCATATTAAGGTCCTCAATCGGTGAACAAATAAGTCTTTCAATATGTTGCTTGACCTATTGAAAGAGGCATTTTCGAATGGTACTAGGATACCATCTTTGCATTATGAGGCCAAAAAGAAGATGAATGAGTTGGGTTTAGGCTACGAGAACATACATGTATGCAAGCATGATTGCGCTATCTTTTGGAAGGAGAATGCCTCTTTATAAAAATGTCCGGTATGCAACGATTCTAGGTACCAAGTCGTTGGAGACAAAGGTAAGAAGATACCTTATAGAGTTATGCGGCATTTTCCACTCACACCTCGTTTGAAATGCTTATATGCTTCAAAACATACAGCTAAAGATATGAGGTGGCACTATGATAAGAGATCAATCACAGATGGGGTGTTACGGCATCCAGCAGATGGAGAAGCATGAAAGATTTTGAACAAAAGTATCCTAAGTTTGCCAGTGAACCAAGAAATGTAAGGTTAGGTCTTGCTTCAGACGATTTCAATCCATTTGGAAACATGAGTAATACATACAGTATATGGCCCATCATTTTAGTACCTTATAACTTGCCTCCATGGAAATATATGAAAGAGACATTCTTCATGATGTCATTACTTATCTCCGATCCTCAATCTTCAGGAAGGGAAATGGATATATTTTTAAGGCCAATAGTGGATGAACTTAAATATTTATCGATCGAAGGTGTTGATGTATACAATGCATGTACGAAAGAGAGTTTTCGGATGCACGTAACTGTTTTATGGACCAAGAAACTTATTGGTTGCATCATCTTTAAAATTGTTATGTGATCAACATACTTTTATTTCGGTATTTATTATAGTGTCGTTTTAAATATATCTTTTTTGGTATCTGCATGATGTCAGGAAGAAACTTTTGTTCTATGATTGCTCAATGGTGCATTGTGTCTAATTTGTCTTGTGAAGACCTATGTGTGGTCAGCAACATAATTATTATTTAATGTTACCCACATTTTGGATTGATCAATACAATGTCATTGGAATTTTGGCTGCAAGCAATAAGATTTTGTTTCTTGGGTTGAGATTTTAGCTGAATTTATGGTTCTAGTTTCTTAGAAGTACTTGTAATTTCTGCTCCTCCTTGAATTCTTCCATCACATTGAACTATTGTTCTTGCATCATGGATCTGTATCTTGCTTTTAGGTACATTTTAGTTGGGTCATGGTGTGCATGTTTTTTTATGGTCATTATAGTTCACTAGTTGGTTTATTTTCATTAGTTGTATTCTACCACATCCCCACAATCATTCTATATTTGCTCATTAACTATGAAGGATGTCTGTGATGTTGTTCAAAGAAAGAGTAGTGTCAAGACTCTAGAGGCTTCAGTCATTTGTCCGTTAAATTATAAAAGATTTCATTGGATGCTCTGATCAAGGAGATTGGTGTTGCATAGAAGAAGAATTAATTTGCCTCACTTGCATATATTTCGAAATTTAGCATTTCTAGAGTACCTTTTGATTCCACTGTTTCAAACCTTTGCATCCCAACACATTGTAACATCATAGGCATAATTATTTATATAACAGACTCATATATTTGCAATATTTAAAATATATGTAGTGACCAGGATTCAATGTGAAATTATATGGCAGTAAAAAGGCTGGTTCCCAGTTCTCTTCAGATAAATACACCTACTTGCTCAAGAGCTTGCAAAACATTCTATTGAAACTACATTTTTCATGGATGTCTAATTGCAAAATGGTTAGGTCCAGGAGACAGCTTAATTAATAAGAGCTCCATTTCATGACTAAGTACAAGAATTGATGGATATTGCCTCTGAAAAATGTACATATGATTTGATTAATACCAGAAGAAAAAAAGAGGAAAAATGATAACTGATTAGTTTATAGCAGGAAGAGATCAAAAAAGCAGCAGTCAAGAATATCGATCAGCTCTTAGCACAGAGGAGATCTATGGGGAACGCCTTTCCTTCTGCTCATGTTTGTGGCCACATCCTCGTTAGAAACACTGCTTGTTGACCTCACACAAGCATAGAGCCCACTAGTTTTCTTGCGGAGGAATTCAGTGCATGGCACACTCAAATTTTTTGAGTCTGATGAGTCCATGGGTTCCTCACCACTAGGTTTCTCTTCCATTAGTCAATATCCTTTGTATTGTGTGCCAATGTCATGTGGGGAGCTCATCATGTACACTTCTTCGATTTAAAATTAATACCATATAGATTTCATAGCTAAAATGGATGATATTTTGTAGATAATGCAAGGTGTCATGGATATAATTTATGAAGCCATCAAATATGTGAAGTCAAATATATCATTTATAATAAGAAATTTCTTTTGGTTGGTAATTGATATGGAGAGTACTTAGAGCTGGTTATAGGGCTTCAAATAAAGATGGTTCACAAATGTTCCAAGTTTGTAGTATCACAAAAGTTTCATATTATGATTTTTTTTTTGACGAAATTTATTGTCTTAAACTATTATTATTTCTTTTCGGAGAGATCCTGTTATGAAAGAGGAGCCATCAAGACTTCATATGTGGAATACTCTTTATTTTAACAAAAACAAGAATCAATGGATAAATGGAAGAGCTGAAGATACCCATGTAAGTTTTATCAATTAAAAATATAATATTCTTAAATGTAATGTTTTATACTAAATATGTTGAATTTGTTTTCTTTTCATTACAGGCACAGTTAGTAGAGCGACTTTCTTCACAAGACTCTACAGTAGAACCAATCAATGAGGATGCGCTTTTGAGGAGGTTTTAGGTTCTAGATATGGCTATAAAAGGGGATGGGGTCCACTACCGAAGGGTACGTCGAGAACTAGAGGTAGTTCATCTTCTGAAAACTCAATTAAAGAATGAGCTACATGAGTGCCGAGAGCTCATCACTAAGATCATCGAGGATCTAAAGGCGATGACTGATGAGCTCACTACTTACATGCGACAGCTAGTGCCTGAATTTTCTTCTAGTAGATCTCAGCATACCTCATTTCCTTCATAGTACATGTATTTTTTTTAATTATATATTTTTAAAAACATTGTATATGATGATTTTATTGAATGAATGAAAATTTTTATTAATTTTTTTTAAAAATTTTGAAGAAAAAAATTATGTCTAATACGCTGCTTTAATATTATATTAAATTATTGTAATAGATGCAAAATAAAAAAAAATAAAATAAAAATTTATTATGGTGAAACATTTTCGCCGTAATAGCTCTCTATTACGATGAAATAGTTTCGCCATAATCGGTTACAAATTATTACGACAAATTATTTTCACCATAATAGGAAGCTATTACGGTAAAATTAAGTTGTCGTAATAGGTTTTTATTAAAAATATATTTTTAAAAAAATAATAATGATGATATATTTTTGTCATAATATGTTATTTATTACGATAAAATTATTTTCGTCCTAATAAGTTATTACGACAACAGCTTATTACGATGATTTTGGAATGTATTGTGACAAACTTTTTATCATCGTAATAACTTATTACGGTGACTTTTGTATATATTGCAATGAATTAATTCGCCATAATAAGTCATTTTTCTTGTAGTGTATATGTATTTAGTTAACTTTAATGGCTATTTAAATAGTAATTATAAAGTATAAATTATATCTCAAGGAGGAGGTCAACTATAATTATTTTTAGTTTAGAAGATGAAATGCAAAAATACACCTATATATAGTTAGTTGTAATTTTTTGTTTTAGTTTACAATAGTTCATTCTCAAAGCGGCAGAATTTTTTTTTCTTTTCTTCTGAAATAACAAAACACCGAACTTGCTACCTTTGTTTGCCAAACTGGGATTTCTCGATTGTTTATTTCCCTTTGTCTTTCCTCAAGGAAACATCTTCTCATTATCTCATATGTCAAAGGTGGAACCTCCCAGCTTTTTGGGAACTTGGTGTTGGGCCCATGGCCCATTCATTCAGCCCATTAGGGCTGAAAGGGAGAGCGCTCCCTTTTTTCTATGCTTTTTTTCTTTTTAGTCTTTGTGGGAACAGTCATCAAGAGAGCCGTGAGAGCACGTAACCTGATTCTGGCGTTTCTCTCTTTATATTTCTCTATAAATACGATGGCTGGTGCGAGGAAAGAGATGGAAGACTGCGGCTGGTGTTAGGAGCAAAGAAAAGGAAAGCTGCAGCTGGTGCCTGGCTACATGGAAGGACTTCCGCTCAAGAATCATGTGAAGGTGCTGCAGAAGAAAAAAAAAAGAAGAAGAGAAGGGAAGAAAATAAGGAGGTAACGCTGGAAGATCGTATTTTTCGGTGATGTAATCCTTATATCCATATTATTCTCTGATGATTGTTTCTCAAGTCCAGGCAAGAGACTTTGAGACTTGAATATTTATTATTTTATAGTGGATCTTCTTGTCGGGCTTACCTATGTTTTTTTTTCTTTATCTTGGAGGGATTTTTCACGTAAATTTTTGTGTTTCTATGTGATTGTGTGGTTCGTGCATTTATTTATTATTCCGCTACTTATTACGGCCTACTAGTATTTGTTCGTATACGAATTCTTTCCCATCAACTGGTATCAGAGCATGGTTCTGTCTTAAATTTTTGTGTGCGAGCATGGAGGCCGGTAATGTTTCTCGCATGACTAATCTAAACGAAAATAATTGGATGATATGAAAACCAAGGATGAGGACCTCTTGTATTGCAAGGATCTATATGGACCTTTGGAAGGGGTCAAAGCAAAGCCTGTTATAATGACAGATGATGCTTGGATCATGTTAGATTAGAAAGCAATCGATTTTATTCGGCAGTGGTTGAATGATAGTGTCTTCACCATGTTTCCACTGAGACTTATGCATACTCTTATTGAAAAAAGTTAAAAAGTCTCTATGAGAGAAAAATAACTGGCAACAAGGCTTTCTTGATCAGAAAACTTGTGAATATGAAATATAAAGAGGGCGCTTCTATTGCTGAGCATTTGAATGAAATGTAGAGTATTAATAACTAGTTATCTTCTATGAAAATGTCTCTTGATGATGAGTTGCAGGTATTGTTACTTCTCAGTTCATTGCCAGAAAGTTGGGAGACACTGATGGTTTTCCTCAGTAATTCTAAGTAACAGGCAATTTGTTGAATGAGGAGTTGAGAAGAAGAATTCAGCAACTTCTCAGATTGATTCACAGGCACTTGTCTCAGAGAATAGAGGACGATCAAAGTCTAAAAATAGAGACAATTCATACAAGGGTAGAAGCAAATCAAGGTCAAGAAAAGATATTACTTGCTACAATTGTGGTGAGAAAAGGCACTACAAGAATCAATGTAAAAAGTCTAAGAAGAATAAGATAAAGAGAAAAGAAGTGGAGGATACATAGTCAAAGGAGAATATCACAACTACAGTGCAAAGTGATGAATATTTGATTTTATCTACTTCTGATGGTATCTTCTTATGTGTGTCAGAGTTATAAGTGTGTGATTGACATAGATGCTTCTTATCATGCTACACCATGGAGAGAGTTTTTTTCTACCTATAGGACTGAAAATTTTGGTGTTGTCAAGATGAAAAATCAAGGCATAGTAGACATCATTGGTATGGGTGACATCCACATGAAGACCAATCTTGGCTGTAAGTTGGTGCTCAAGGATGTAAGGCATGTGGCTTACTTGAGGCTAAATCTAATCTCAGTTGGAAGACTTGATGATGAAGACTTTGATAGCAGATTTTACAAAGGGTAATGGAAGCTCAGTAGAGGTTCACTTGTTATAGCCAGTGGAAAGAAATTGCACACTTTGTATAGGTTGCAGGTTAAAGCTTATGGTGAACAGTTGAATGCTATAGAGAAAGATTTCAGCATGGAATTATGGCATAAATGACTGGGACACATGAGTGAGAAGGGGCTGCAAGTTCTTTCCAAGGGAGAAGTTCTATCAGACTTCAAAAGGATACATCTGAACCCATGTGTTGATTGTTTGGTTGGCAAACAACATAGAGTTTCTTTTGCTAGTCTTGCTTTGTCTAGAAAAATGCATATCTTGGATCGTGTCTATACAGATGTTTATAGTCTTCTGAGGACAAAACTCCTGGTGGATCTGTTAATATTTCAGGTATCAGTGGTGCACTTTATTTTGTCACTTTTATAGATGATTTTTTTAGAAAAGTTTGGGTCTATAGTTTGAAGACCAAAGATCAGGTTATTAATGTCTTCAAAGAGTTTCATGCCAGAGTTGAAAGAGAAATAGGAAAGAAATTGAAATGCATAAGGTCTGATAATGATGGTGAGTATACAGGGTTATTTGATGATTATGGCAGGTCACATGGCATTCAGCATGAGATGACAGTTTATAGTACTCCTCGGCATAATGCAATTGTAGAGAGGATGAACCGCACCATCATGGAAAAGATCAAATGTATGCTTTCACAGTCCAAGTTACCTAAAAGATTTTGGGATGAGGCATTGAAGACAACAGTTGATGTAATAAACTTGTCACCATGTTGGAGGGATTTTTCTTTATCTTGGAGGAATTTTTTACGTAAATCTTGGTATTTCTGTGTGATTGTGTGATTCGTGCATTTATTTATTATTCCGCTTCTTATTATGACTTGCTAGTATTTATTCATATATGGATTCTTTTCCATCACTTGGGCCAAAGAGGAGTTTTTTTATTGGTTGTGCCATGAATCTTGTACAGTTTATTGTATGAAGACACAAACGACCTTACAGATTGGTTGGTTTAGACTCCCTTACATCAAAACAAAGACAGAAATGACAATATTATAACAACTTAGTGTACGTATAGAACAGACTTGCTCGTTGATTTGGTATATATTAGCTAGCGTTTAGTAACTGGTCGAGCTTGCAGGCCTCCACCAGGTCTCTTCTCGAGGGTGTAAGGCAGGTGAGTTCCGAGAATTTTATCCCATGTGATGAAGAATGGCTGCGAGAAGTTGTACTTGGTGCCATAGAGCTGGTGGTGGACGTCATGGTACGCAGTATTGTTCCAGAAGAACATGTGGAATATGTTCCCGGGAAGCCACAATCCGCAATGGTCATCGATACCTTTTATCGTGGAGAAGGAGAAGAAGAAGATGGACGTTCGAGGTGTCATGCCGGATATGACGAAAGCTAGGGCTCCCCCGAGAGTGTCCAAGATGAGGCCCTCCAATGGGTGGTTATACTGGCTCCCAAACGAATAGGGGACGACGAGCCGGTGGTGCCAAGAATGGATGTGGCGGTATAAGAACTTATTGACGTGCATGTATCTATGCCAGAAATATTGCCACGTATCGATGACAAACATGCCGATGAAGAACTGTTTCACAATCGTAGGGATTGGAGTACTCTGAACATTTGAGGAGATTGTGTCATCGTCTCTACCTAGCTGCAATGGTCATTAAGCTTTTAGATCAGCACATGAATGGATGAATGTATATGAAACCAATTGCATGGTATTGTAGAGTTTAATTAATAATGTATACCCTGAAAACAAGGATGGCAACGGCGGCCTGCACTAGTTGTTGGAGAAGAACCCCTGCAACAACCTCACGCTTTGAGACCAAGTTCTTGGTGTCTTCGTCTTTCCTCGAGTGCAACCGGTACTTGTCGAGGGAGCCGAGAATCATATAGATCCCTGAATATACCCAGTAGACCACAATGGGCACAACAATGCCCAATACCTCATCAGAAGGAACGTTAATCATTGCACCTAAGTAATGGAGGCAAGACCTTTGAGAGGAGGACGGCGAGAGAGGAGAGAGGAGTTTACTTTTGTTTTGTTGTTTTTTTTTTTTTTTTTTTTTTTTTTTTTTTTTTTGATACCTTTGAGGTCCAGTTCGTGGGTTTATATGGAGCGCGGAAGTTTTTTTTTTTTTTCACGCGGCTTCTCTACGGCAGGGGACCAAGCTTGGTGCCGTGCATGATGGTTTTCTCTGTCTACGTCCAGGGACAAATTTTGAGCAGACAAATTTAAAATTGTTCTTTGACTGTAAAGATCGATGGGGACAAACCCCCAATTTATTGCTGAAAATGATTGCAAGCAAAAGATAAGTAAACGACGAAAACGTCCAACCTTATATATACACATGTATCTTACAGGGACGGGCCGGCACGATTCCATACAAACCAGATTGTGCTTGGCGTGGCATAATACTATAGTCATGCCATGCCGAACTTAAAAAATCTGACTCATCAGTCTGGCATGGCCAATCAGAAAGAGAAGGAAAGAGAGGGCACCATATCATGTCATGCTGAACTTAAAAAATCTGACTCATCAGTCTGGCATGACCCATCAGAAAGAGAGAGAAGGAAAGGGCCAAGGCAGCCTTTCTTCTGGGCGAAAGCCAGGTTCGGCTCACATATTGGTCCAGGCCTAGCAGCATGCCTACTGTCTCGCTGGACCTAGGAGGCAGCTGATGATCCTCATCAGCGCCGAACGAACATCCGATGGGAGACCAAGCATAAAGAGAGAAGGAGAGGACAAAGGCGGCCCTTTTTATGGACGGGAACCGGTTCGGCTCCTGCATTGGTCCAGGCCCGGTGGCATGCTTGCCGCCTCACCGGGCCTAGGA
>UESW01004767.1:700845-724329 GCA_900491605.1 Calamus simplicifolius | reverse complement strand
ATATATATATATATATATATATATATATGTATGTCCATTCATATACACACTTATATTTTCACTATGTGCACACTTAGGCTATACTTATGCACATTTATATTATATACACACTTAGATGAATGCTATACATATTTAGATCATGATGTACATATATACTTAGTCTATTTTTTTACACAATTATATTTTTTGTATGTACATATATAGCTCATCTCTATATATTGTTATTATCTTTTTTTTTTAGTACAAGAGGGCGATCACACTAACCTTGTGCGAGTCAGCCCAGAATTATCAAAATACAAAATTTGCTTAAAAGCTAAAGGACAGGGGTCACCCTGATTCCAAAATTTCACATGATGGACCACAGCTGCCGCTATCCAGTCAGCTGTTGAATTAGCTTCTCGGTAGATGTGCCGGATGTGGACTCTGTGAGTACCATGCAGAACCGCTCGAATGTCACTGAGGAGAGGGTTGGTCGGGACATGGTCACAGTAACCCAATTGAAGCCACTGGATGACAGTAAGAGAATCCTCTTTAATGAAGAGGTTGTGAGCATGAAGTCTCCAAACAGTATGGGAGATACCAGCCCACACAGCATAAAGCTCAGCCAGAGGAACCGAAGAATCTAAGGAAGCAAAATTGCTTGCCGACAGTAAAGCACCATCAGACCCCAGATAACGAAAGCAGACCCAGCAAGTCGTCCCCGAGCACTCCCGTCAAAGTTGATTTTCACAAACCTTGGAGGGGGAGCTCCCAAGATATAAAAACAGTGTGACGGTTCGCTGCCATAGCAGCAGGGGATCCCCAGTGGCCAGGGTAGCAAAAATCAAGGCCTTTGATCAGAAGAGTACTTTCAGCAACCATAGATCTAATCTTTTGCTCTAATCTAAGAGGAGAGATAGTCACATCAGCAAAGATAATATGGTTATCCGCCAGCCAGATCTGATAGGCAGTGATAGCCCAAAGAATGCTCCACTGACGGGAGGATCTCCAAATATCATCAAGAAATTGGGAGCACAGAGAACCATAACCATCAACTCTACATGTATACCCCATCCTCATCCAAATCCCACTCCATCTATGGCACAAAAGAATCACATGGCCAATAGTCTCCTCCTCTCTACACAGTGGATAAGTTGCCTCAATAAGGAGACCCCTTCTAGAAAGCAAGGAGCAAGAAGGGAGGTAGTTCCACATGATCTTCCATAAAAATAACTGGACCCTGGGGTGAATGGGGAGCTTCAAATCCAGATAGCATCCCTCAAAACATGAGGCTGGTATGTGTACTCCTCAATGAGATCCGAAGTGGGGGCCCTAGGAAGATAAGATCTACGCCATAACCTAGTATCATGGATGGGACCCGGATAATAGGGATGGAAAGAATCCGTCGAGAAAGCTCATCCCCAAATAACCTAGTTACCGCCTGGGAATCCCAAGAAGAAGAGTCCTGAGTAATGAGCTCCCAAACCCTCATGCCAAGCGGGACTTCTGAACTGATGAATGACGGCCATGGCAGAGGGGAAGATCCGAGATCCAAGTGTCCTGAGCAACATCAACCAAGGATCCGTCACCAATCATCCAGAACACATTGTTCAATATAGTCGAAGCATGATGATACACCTCTTTCCAAAAGAAGGAGTGCCCTCGAGTAGATAGAACATCGAAGGAGGCCAGACACCATATCTAGCACATGAAGGAACTCCAGAAGCAGTGAGGATCAAGAATAAGTCTCGAGGCATGCCTGGCCAACAGAGCCTCTCTCTAGCAAGCAAAGACTGGATACCAAGACACCTTCACGCAGAGGCATACAGATTGAATCCCAAGCCTGCAGATAAATATCGTGACCGTCCTGCATGGAAGCCCACAGAAAGTCTCTAAAGTAATGCTCCATCCTTCGAAGACATGTAATAGGGACCACAGCATTAGATAAAAGATACATAGGAAGAAACGTAAGGACAGAGCGTATAAGGGTGATCCTCGCCATCATGGATAAACTGGTCACCTGCCATCCATCCATCCGGTCCTGAATGCATCGAGGTAAGTGTAATCACTAATGCGAGAATGCCTTCCCAAGAGAGGGATCCCCAAATAAAAAAGTCCATCTGCCTTGTTCAAGATGCCCAGAGCTTGATGTATAACATCTCTGGTTGACCTGGAAGTCTTAGGACTGAAGCAGATCATGGACTTATCTAAGTTGACCTTCTGGCCATAAGCACCACAATAGCTCTGAATAATAGAAGCATAACCAACAGCATTATGAAGAGAGGCCTGGCCCAACAGAATGCAGTCGTCTGCAAAAAGAAGATGGGAGAGAGGGGGCCCCGAGGGAGCAGCCATAAAGGGGGCAATACGATAGTCCTGCTATGCCTGATGAAGAGCACAAGATAGGTCATCCGCAGCCAAAACAAATAGAAACGGGGATAAAGGACAACCCTATCGCAGACCCATGGAAGATTGAAAGAAAGAGGACTACACACCATTAACAATAAGAGAGAATGACGGATTTTGAATGCAAGCCATAATCCAGTCAATAAATTGAGCATGAAAACCAAATTCAAGCAGGGTTCAGTGCATGAATCCCCAGCTCATCTTGTCGTAGGCACGCTCTATATCTAACTTGACAGCCATAAGACACTGCCTGACCGGGGCCCTCTGGAGATCGTGCATAAACTCCTGCGCAATGATGACATTATCGGAAATACTCCGACCTTTGATGAAAGCCCCATGTTCTAGAGAGATAAGCTGAGGAATAACCATCCGTAGGTGGGAGACTAAGAGATGAGTACAGAACTTGTATAAGGTAGTGCATAGACTGATCGATCGAAAGTGCTGAGGAGAAGAGGCATCAGCTCGCTTCGGCATAAGGGTAATGAGAGTCCGATTCCAGTCAGTAGGAATGGAATTGGACAGAAATGCACTCTGAATAGCCTGGGTGACCTCTCGACCAATAATATCCAATAATGACGGAAGAAGAATGGCGGAAAGCCATCCGGGCCAGGCGTCTTATCAGACCCAAGGTCCCATAAAGCCATATGGATCTCACCATCAGTGATAGGCCTAATCAGAAGGTTGTTCTGGAGCTTAGAGACCTTTTGGGAAAAAGGAACCCTGACAACCGGAAGCCCCCACCCCCGTGGACTCAGTCCACCTAGATTGAAAGAACTGGAATAGCCGATCCCTGATAATAACAGAATCCTCCTGAGAGTTTCCCTCCTCATCAACTAACCGCCGAATCCTGTTAGCTGCCCTACGCTTCAGAGTGGCCTGATGAAAGAATCTAGTATTGCGATCCCCCTCTCGAAGCCACTGAATCCTAGATCGCTGCCTCCAATAGGACTCCTGCTGCAGAAGTAGGGAGTGATGAAGAGCAATCTTAGATCTAAGAGAGAAGAGATCAGTATCAGAGAGACAGCCATCCCGGTCCTCCCTATCCTGAAAGGCAGCAATATCAGCTTCCACCTGCTCAATGTTTCTCACTAGGTTCCCAACCTCCAATCTATTTCATCTCGATAGGCGACGTCTCAGCAACTCCAATCGCCTCGAGAGACGATAATAAGCATTGCCTCTCATCGGTAAGTGCCAAACCTGAGCCACAATAGACCAAGCTGAGGGATAGGAGGTCCAAAACTGCTCAAATCTAAATTGGCGCCGCAACACTAAGTCAGTGATAGTGGATATCAAGAGCGGACAATGATCAGAGGCGACGCAAGGCAGATGAGTGACAGTGGTAGAGGGGAACATCTGAGACCATTGGGAAGTGGCCAAGGCTCTGTCCAATCTTTCTCAAACTCTAGCCGAACCCTGGCGATTGTTACACCAAGTGAATTGTGGACCCGAGATCCCCAAATCTAACAAACCAACTGAGGAGATGAAGGATCTGAATTCCATGATATCTGGAGTATCAGTAACCCGCCTACCGCCTCTCTTCTAATTAGCAGTAGTAATGCAGTTGTAGTCACCAGCCAAGATAGAAGGAATACTCTGAGCAAGGAGAGAGAGACTCTCAGTCCAAAGAGCACGTCGTTCCCTGAAGTCAGTGCTGGCATAAGCTCCCAACAGAAGCCAGGGGTCAGAAGATCCCTCTGAGACTAGAAGAGCAATCTGTTGATTACATGATGAAAAGCATTGACCTTAACCGAAGAGTGGCGCCAGAATGCAACCATCCCATCGGATAGGCCAACAGACTCTACAGCATAAGAAGACCAAGTTCTAACAGCCTGTCTCCGAAAACGAACCAAACTATCTCCCGATAGCCGAGTTTTCCAATAGAATAGATGTCAAAATTATGGATCTGCAACAATCTAGCAAAGGAAGATCGAAAAGAAGGTTTCCGAGCTCCTCTGACATTCCATATAAGGATTTTCATTTGCAATTGGAGGAAGGGTGGGACCCACCCTGATCTTCAAACATAGCCAAGTCAGTAGGGTACTCCTTGATCAAAGCACCACCCTCTGCCATCAGAGAAGTACAATCCATTTGGATATTATTAGTTCCCTGAGATCCATCCTCAGTTACGAATTCCACATAGCTAGAAGCAACAACGGGGAGGGTTGAATCCATGGACTGATCTTGAATTGCCAACTTGATACAGGACAGGACCGAATCATGACGACGTATCTCACCCTTAGATGACTGACCCAAATTCTCGTCACCTTCAATGTCCTGACTACTAGAGTCCTTATCAGACCTACTGACCAAAGTGGCAGGACCCCTACTAGGGATCAAAGTATCAGAAGAGGATAGCTTCTTCTTAGGATCCTTAGACTTAGGAAAAATTCCTTTCCCTTTCCGATTTTCACTTTTTGAAATCAGGGACGAGGAATCCTCGGGCCTAGCCCGCTTGGAAGGACCTGGGTTAGCATTTGGCCGAGTCACAGGTCTACAATCCCCATTGCCCACATCTAAAAGGGCAAATGGATTTTTTGATATCAGGACCTGACTGTCTGAACTCAAAACTTCAGAACTAGATAACAGGGCTTCAGTCCTCACTGTTTTT
Source organism: Calamus simplicifolius (assembly GCA_900491605.1). Classification (NCBI taxonomy): domain Eukaryota; kingdom Viridiplantae; phylum Streptophyta; class Magnoliopsida; order Arecales; family Arecaceae; genus Calamus; species Calamus simplicifolius. The sequence continues at coordinate 719,336 of UESW01004767.1, read as the reverse complement.
ATCAAACCGGCACGGATGCCCCCATCCGGCACACCACCGTTGGCAATGGCTCCCACAGTCAGTCCTTTATCCACCACCAAGCCAGCCGACGGGAGAACATGTGCCACAGCCTCACTGCCACCACCCTTGCCAGCCTTCAGGGGATGCCGACGCGCTTGCTTGCCGGAGGAGAACGTCCCAACAGAGGGGGTCCCGGACACCTGATTCGACTCCACCCGCACCGGAACAAGAGATTTCCTTTGGCGAGTGGCCGACATCCAGGGGCCATACAACGGCCCCGGTGAAGCCTGCGCTAGATCGGACGATGGAGACGACGGCAAGCAAGGGCCCGAGAGATGAATCGATCCATAATTGGGGCAAATTCCGACCAGGTTCTCGTATTGGAAGGACTGCTAGAAGGGAGAAGCCAACCCCTAGATTCTGATGCCAGGTCGGAGAGGCCACCGGAGATCAATGCGGATGCAGGCTCTGGCGAATGCTCCCCTGGATAAAGATCGAGTTGCACGATCAGAGAAGATGAACTGTCCCGTCGACGCCAAGATAGCTTCAAGCACAGTTTCATCCCAATACTCCATGTGGGTAGAGCTGGTATATGCACCCAAAGAAGGGCCAAGGAGACAGAGTCCCTTGCCAGAACAAACTCCGGGCGCCAGCTCTCAGTAGCGACAGGTTGTCCATTTACAACCCACGGTCGACCGATCACTAGCTCCTTAGCACCGGAGTCCTCAAATCGAAGACAAAGCAGTGGTGGGCAAGGCATACCGAATGGATGTCGCCGGAGATACCCGCGTGCTGAAATTCCCTGATGAAGGCTTCCTGAGGAACCCATCGATGGAAGGTCCGCGCCAAGATCGCTTTCTCCTTCCAGCAAGCACTAGACAACTCTAGGACCACAGTAGGGATTTGGATTACCTCTGGGAATCGACCCTCGAGTTTCGACACCGTCGCCGAAGATGGAGAAGATGAAACACATTCAAACCCCGAATCGTGCCCCTTGTTCCAAGCCTTCCGAGCATCCCGAGCACTATCGCTGCCATAGGAGCAGGGAGAGGTAGACGCGGACAAGCGATGGAGGGGAAGGACGATGGGAGCAGCCAAACATGCCGGAGATCAAGTAGACAACCACAGTGAGCACTAATCTTAAAGCAAGAGAGAAAACAGAGCCGCCCTCAGCCGAAGCTCAAGCTTATTGTTATTATCTTTGTACACACTTTCTCCGTATGCATTAGGTGGGAGGAGGCAAAAATGTCTTTTCGCCAAAATGAGAAGTAGAGTAGTCATTTAAAGTTAGGAAGGGATAGGAGGGGTTGGGAGTTAGATAAAAGTCAAAGGGGCCCATCATCAAATATCCTTTAATTTAATGTAAATATTATTATTGCATTTAGATTAGAAAATGTTTAAGATAAAAGTTTGTAAAAGAAGGGGACGAGCTGGAAGAAGCTATATATCATTGTCAGTTTCTATCAAGCGCAAATTACTCATCATGTTTGCCACCACCCGGCTCACCATTAACTACCCTCCATATCCAACTTTTTTTTTAAATTTTAATTTTAAAAATGATCTCTTATTTTTAGAAATAAAATATATTTTTAAATTTTTTATGAAGAAAAAAAATAGAAATAGAAATTAAAATTAAAGATGACGAATGGAAAATTAATTTCCACAATGGAACGAAGAGAACCTTTTCCAAAAATAAAAAACACCTGTAGTTTCCCACTGAAAAGAAGAGTGAAGGAGATAGCGGTATAAAATACATTGAAAAATTATACTCAACTTCAAGGCAAACGCTATCATCTCCATACCCCAAACTCTCTCTGCAATTTTTCAAAATTTTGTTGAATTTTGTGCTATTGTTTCAACTTTGAATAGCTTGGCCCAACATAGCCCATGTATGAAAAATCTTGTATATTTATACACAAAAATTCGAATAACAAAAGTAATAACAACAAAGAAATATAGTGACAATTGAATTCTCACAACATAAACATTGCAAATAAACCGGCCAAATAGGAGCTTTTTTTAATTGTTGCGCCATGAATCTTGTAGAGTTTATTGTATGAAGACACAAACCACCTTACAGATTGGTTGGTTTAGACTCCCTTGCATCAAAACAAAGACAGAAATGACAATATTATAACAACTCAGTGTACGTATAGAACAGACTTGCTCGTTGATTTGGTATATATTAGCTAGCGTTTAGTAACTGGTCGAGCTTGCAGGCCTCCACCAGGTCTCTTCTCGAGGGTGTAAGGCAGGTGAGTTCCGAGAATTTTATCCCATGTGATGAAGAATGGCTGCGAGAAGTTGTACTTGGTGCCATAGAGCTGGTGGTGGACGTCATGGTACGCAGTATTGTTCCAGAAGAACATGTGGAATATGTTCCCGGGAAGCCACAATCCGCAATGGTCATCGATACCTTTTATCGTGGAGAAGGAGAAGAAGAAGATGGACGTTCGAGGTGTCATGCCGGATATGACGAACGCTAGGGCTCCCCCGAGAGTGTCCAAGATGAGGCCCTCCAATGGGTGGTTATACTGGCTCCCAAACGAATAGGGGACGACGAGCCGGTGGTGCCAAGAATGGATGTGGCGGTATAAGAACTTATTGACGTGCATGTATCTATGCCAGAAATATTGCCACGTATCGATGACAAACATGCCGATGAAGAACTGTTTCACAATCGTAGGGATTGGAGTACTCTGAACATTTGAGGAGATTGTGTCATCGTCTCTACCTAGCTGCAATGGTCATTAAGCTTTTAGATCAGCACATGAATGAATGAATGTATATGAAACCAATTGCATGGTATTGTAGAGTTTAATTAATAATGTATACCCTGAAAACAAGGATGGCAACGGCGGCCTGCACTAGTTGTTGGAGAAGAACCCCTGCAACAACCTCACGCTTTGAGACCAAGTTCTTGGTGTCTTCGTCTTTCCTCGAGTGCAACCGGTACTTGTCGAGGGAGCCGAGAATCATATAGATCCCTGAATATACCCAGTAGACCACAATGGGCACAACAATGCCCAAAACCTCATCAGAAGGAACGTTAATCATTGCACCTAAGTAATGGAGGCAAGACCTTCGAGACGAGGACGGCGAGAGGAGAGAGGAGTTTACTTTTTTTTTTTGATACCTTTGAGGTCCAGTTCGTGGGTTTATATAGAGCGCGGAAGGTTTTTTTTTTTTTTGACGCGGCTTCTCTACGGCAGGGGACCAAGCTTGGTGCCGTGCATGGTTTTTCTACTTTTCTCTGACTACGACCGGGGATCCATCGGTCGCACCGATCCGAATGCCGCCAATTTTGGGCAGACAAATTAAAATTCTTCTGACTGTAAAGATGGAGACAAACCCCCAATTTATTGGTGAAAATGATTATAAGTAAAAGATAAGTAGACGACGAAAAGGTCCAACCTTATCTCTTTTTGCCAATTTAAACCTTTTTATTTTACATAAATTTATTATTTTTTTAAAATATAACTAATGTAAAACTAAACATATAGTAACGTAGGTTGTCATATATTACTTTCGTTTAATTTATGACATTCTCACTAAATTAATGATTTAAATACAAATTCAAATACAATCATGTACATATAAAGCTCATATACATTATTTCATCCATGGATTAAATTTATTCGAATATTGTTTACGACAACTTAGAATATTATCCAGAAAGACTAGCTAAGAAAGTATTATGTGAGCTCCTTGATTCTGTATAAATCTTTAAAAAAATTTTCACACATAGCTGATGCGCAACTAAATATGTACCCAATGAATTACATTAATCCTTTATTTTTGTTCTCATTAAATAAAATAAATAATTGTTATGACATTTTTACAATTAGAGTAGGTTGTATGTTTTATTTAGAGTGGCAAACTTGAAAGAAAGAGAGGATATGATATCCTTAAAAATTACCATATTAAAAATTTCTTACATGGAAAAACATAGAAAAATATAGATAGAATGATTCATTTTTAAATATATGTAAAAAAATATAACAATGAATCCCAAACTATGAGTATGGCTCAAAAGGACTCAACCACTAAGATGATATTTGAAATGCACAAATTAATTGAAGTACATAAATATATTATTTTATATACGCAATTATTTTAAGTAAATTATAATTTTTATGATTACTTATTTTTGTAAAAATTCATCTTTTCTCTTTTTTAGAAAATGATAGAAAAGGAAATATACTTCATTCTATCATTCAATATTTTCAATATTTTATATTCAAAATAACTAAAAATATCATTAAATTATATAAAACACTTTTTACGCAACTTTCAAGAAAATTAGATACTTGTGGTTAAGTTTTTGTTGATTCTATAACTAAGAAGAAACGTAAAATGAAGATGTTTTAGTCATATTAAAAACTAAAACATGTTTTCTTGTATTATAGCTATTTATTTTATATTTTTGTATTTATTCTGGAGTCTAGGTTTAACAATTATAATGCATGGAGTGATAATATATGATAGTTTATTTACATTGAAAAATTGTATCTAGCTTCGTAACTTTGACTGTATTTATAAGGTAACTCTTCTAAAAGAAAAACAACTAGGACAAAACAATTTTTAATAGCTCCATCATGGCAAGGAAGCAATAATAAATTATCTTATTGAATTTTAGTAGAAATATGTGGCTATCATCAAGAAAGAGAACATGAGGTAAAGTATTATATATATAGGAAAACAATACATTTAAACCTTTTTTTTAATATTCAACCTTAAAATATAAGCATACCTTCTAAATGTTGTGCTTGCCTAGCGTTTCCATGTGCATATGAGAGTATCATTAATTATATATCAAGCCCCGGTGCTGGTTTCTTAAAAAGCAAAAAAAAAAAAAATGTGGTCCTACAGTCTGCATTTGGGAGTAATACTATAAATTAACGTGATCACATCAAAATATATTTAATTATTCACATTCTTCTTATATAAAACATCTCCAAAGTCTTCTCATACATATGCACATATTACTTAATTTATTACTTGGCTTCATAAACTATTGCTACAAGGATTTGTTGGTCACAAAAGGGCAGCGGCCGGATCATATGAAATCAATATTACTGGTAAGTACAATGTGATGCCTCTCCTAATAGTTTCACATTGAAAAATTAGGAATTGATTGAGTGGTTTATAACCGGTTAAGTAAGAAATTGGATCCCTTTTGGGCTATGGTGGCCCAAGTTGGTGTTGACCTTGTCCGTCTTGCTTTCTTATAACGAAATGGGCCCGTGGGCCCGGGTCGTTACAATATAGTATCAGAGCCTCGCACCAGTCGGAAGTGCAGGAGCTAAGTGCCACACAGGGCAAAGTGCTACATTCATGGGGGATGGGAGCCATCTCTTGAACCTGTGGGGGCCACATCTAGAATCCTGCCTGCCTGGTGGTTGTGATCAATTGCCTCTGGCAACGAGGACGTCGCCTCTATAAGGGGGTAGATTGTGATGCCCCTCCTAATAGTTTCATATTAGAAAATTAGGAATTGGTTGAGTGGTTAAGTAAGAAGGACAATGCACCAATTGGATCCTTTTTGGGCTGTGGTGGTCCAAGTTGGTGCTGATCTTGTCCGTCTTACTTTCTTGTAACGAAATGGACCCATGGGCCCAGGTCATTACATACATGGATCAAAGTCATATTGCTCAATGATGTGGTTTGAATGCGTCTATCATTCGCCCAATGTTTGAATTGAATAAGCTAATGTACATGTCCACTTTTGTATACAACATAAAATTTATCTTTAATTGTCTTAGATTCGCCCCTCTGAGGATTGTATATTTTCTCGGGGGAAAAAAATGATCCAAATGATCTAATTGAGTAATTTAGATCAATCTCTTGGACACAGAAAAAGATAAACCGGTAAACTTTTGCTATCTTTATTCTTAACTTGTTGCTCAAACCATACTTTTTCATGCTGCTCAACTATTCATTTTTCATTCCTAACCTGAAGTATAAGTTGGATCAAAAGGAAAAATGATGTATGTTTTGAGAAAATAATTATGAAAGGATCTTTTTGTTGCATAGACTTATGATTTAATACATCAATATGTATTTTTTATCAATTTTGTGAGAATATATTTCTAGATTTTTTAACTTCTTACCATTAGTTCTTCTTCTTCAATTCGTACATGCTTAGCCAATCCTTTTTCTTCTCAAATTATTTGCATTTGCTTAGACAATAAATTATCTATGCATGAAATATATACCGTCAATATAATACCACATAATATATCATCGACATTTGAACGACATAAAATTGTTTAGTATAGTTTCATCTAATGCTAACATTGCTAGCCAAATAATCACATTTTACTTCAATAAAAGTTAATGTTTTGATGAAGTAAAAAAATTATTGCAGCGGTTACAATAGCATTCCAATGGCGTCACCATGCTCTCAATTTACAAAGCACACCAATGGAATCACCATGCTCTCAATATACATAAATTTGCATTAATGAAAACAAAATTTGAAGAGAAAAATAAATAAATAGAATAAAAAGAAAATTTTCTTGTCTCTCTTCATTCTTGACTCCTCGGAATTTGGAATATAATTGTGCGATTAATCTTTTTTATTGCTATGTACTTATAAGGTATGTATGAAAATTCAAATCTCCACTTAAAAATGAAAGAAAAAAACTGACTACAAATTTTAAACAACTGATAAAATCATTGTATAATATTGAGGTGCGTATGAAAATTCAAATCTCTATAAAATATCATCCATCATAGATTCGTGTGCATGAAAATTTAAACCTGAATGATTCAAGCCTCCGAAAAAAAATCGCATAAAAATTCAAACCTCAAGGATTCAGACCTCTGAAGGAAATCGCATGAAAATTCAAACCTTTTACTCCTCTAAACCTTGAGTTTGACCGCATGAATATTCAAACCTCTAAACCTTTAAAAATTAAAACCTCAGAAAAAATCGCCTTTGCGCTCTACCGACTGAGCTAGACGGACTTATATGTTATTCCTACTTAAAATACTGAGCTAGACGGGCTTATATGTTATTCCTAGTTAAAATATAAGGCTGTGAGAGGTGGATAAGCATCTGGATTAGGAAGGAGTCAGGATTTGTATGAAAAAAAAGAGTGAAGTAGGAATAAGATAATTCTAAAGTTCTTGATATATATATATATATATATATATATATATATATATATATATAGTATTTGTGATTTATCATTTATTTATTTTAAATAATAATTATGATATCTGATTTTATCAGATATTTAAATTTAAATGTTAATGATGGTTTAATAAAAGCTAATTTTCTATTAGTTTATTTTAAAAAAATTGTTATCTGATAATCTTTTTTTGATGGAAGAGAAATTTAACGTATTATCATATTGATCCTCTCTCTCCTATATATACTCTGTTTTATCATGAAAATGAATGAAAAGAAAATTAGAAAAGGGGAAAACTCAATCTGTCGATGACTCTCTGGTCAAGGAATATCAATGGATCAAGGTATCAAGAAACTTTAAAAAATTTACATATGATATCAGGGTTTTAATTGAAGAATTTATGATTTTTTATTATAAATCTATTTCTGACTCTTCTATATATATATATATATATATTGCTCTTATTATGAGCAAGTTGATTAGAGCAGTATAGCGGTAAGATATTCGTCCTGCACCATTGCCTCGCTATTCTTTTTTTCCCTCTTTTTCCCTTTCTCCTCTCTGTCCAACAAAGCCGTGGGAAAGAGAGATGCTTGAAATTCCTCCCGCTGTCCAATAAAGCCGTGGGAAAGAGAGATGCGTGAAGAGATATGGCTCTTCGCACACGCACGGAAGGGGTCTTGGGGAGGGGGAGTTCGCACGGAAAGGGTCTTGGGGAAGGGGAGTTCCTTCAGGGAAAAAAAAAACAAAAATTATTTTTTGATGGCCTTCATGTATCATGCAAACAAAAAAAAATGAAAGAACAGAGGGATAAAATTAGGGGTGCAACTTGGGCCGGGTTCAGAGGGGTGCAACTTGGGCTGAGTTCAACCCGAACCCGGCCCGACGAACCCGATTTACAGTAGTGTTTAAATTCATGTTTGCCCAACCCAAACCCAAAAGACCCAAGTTTAACCTGGCCCGATTTGTAATTAACTCAGGTTCGGATTGACCGCAACTCAAATCCGAGATAACCTGAATCCGAGGGTTACCCGAACGGAAGGTAGCTTATTGGCACCAGGTTTTGAGGGCATTAAGGATGCCAATCGGGTTGGACGAGATGGCCAACTTGAGGGCGAGGAGGGTAAGGCCATCGATCGCAGGCGAGGAAAAAAATGACAAACATAAAGGCAGACCACCCGCACATTTCGTTTCACTTTCTGCCTCCTTCTAGTCTTTGTTTACGACACCTCCTCCTCTTCTTTGTTTCAGGTAAGACTTTTTTTTAATACAATGTTAAAGCCCCAAGTCCAGCTTATGCGTTCGGCAAGGAATTTTATTTTTTCATCTCTGGATCCATAATTCGTTGTTTATTTACTTTGAAAAAAGTATTTTATTTTATTTTATTTTTTCATCAATCCGAATTCGAACCCGAAACTCAACCTAAACCCAATTTTTAAAAATAGGGTTAGGGTTGATGTTTTACAAATAGGGTTAGTATTAGGGTTAGGATTGATATTTTACAAATAGGGTTAGGGTTAGGATTGAGGGAAACATGAGTTTCATGAGCCCGAGTTGCACCCCTAGATAAAATAGAGGTTGCAATGGTTCAAACCTCATACCAACATTTTTGAGGGAAAGCACGTTACCATTCCACCAATCTAATGGTTAACAAGAAAAAATGAAAGTCTAGGATATTTTTCTAGCGAAAGATTCCTTTGAAATTTATGTTTTACCTTTTAATATTTACGAAATCAAATTTTTATGAGTATGTTATAAGACCTTAAGTCTTTTGTATTCACGCATGATATTATCATTGATCAAATTTGATGTATATATTATGTATAATTTGTTAGTCACCAAAGTGACCTAATTAGAAAGTTTATATATATCAAATTAAATAAATTCAATTACTCATAATTATGTGATGCTTATACATGAATGATATTATTGTTTATTTGTTATGAGTATATTGAAGTTCATTGGTTATAAGTATTTAAGGGTCGTCCAAAGGTTGACTAGTCATTTTTATAATCTATGGACATGATATAGTCAATTTATATGCTTGATTAGGTATGTTTAGCATATCCAAAGATAGCAAACATATCTTACTTGATTATATATAATTACCAAATATGTAAAATTAAAATTAGCATCAATTATGTTTATTGTTATATATTATTGTATCATTCAAAGAAGAACTTCAATATGCACTTATTGTTTACTTGATAAAATATGAATATTTATTTAATATATTACTCAAAGCATTAATATGTGAGCATATTCTCTATATTTGCGTTCCTGTTTCTCTTCATTCATAAGCTATGTCTGTTCAAATTTTTAATGGGCTTAATTTTTTTGAATGGTACAAACAAGTTTAGTTTTACCATTTTCTAGATCTTGATTTAGCACTCATAAATGAGAAACCCACTGTTCTTACTGACTATAGTAGTGCTGAATAGAGGCCTTTCCATAAGACTTGACAAAGGCCAAACAGACTTAGCCTGATGTTCATGCGAATGACTGTAGCAAACAACATCAAGTCTATAATTCATGCTATTGAAAGTGCTAAGAAATTTATGTAGTTTATGGAAGCACGTTTCCAATCTGACTCTGCTCATAAGCCATTTGCTAGGACATTGGTGAGTACTTTACCAACATTAAGTTTGATGGTCTCATACTATGCATGAGTATGTTATTGAAATGACAAACATAGCAGCAAGGCTAAAGACTATGGGATTGAAAGTGAATGTAAATTTCCTTATGCAATTCATTATCAATTTCTTGCCTTCTAAGTATGGTCCATTTCACATGAGTTATAACACTATGAAGGATAAGTGGAATGTGAATGAACTGCAAAGTATACTCATTCAAGAGGAAGCAAGACTTAATAAATAAGGAAAACATTCTATTAATCTCATGGGTCAGCAAGGAGCTGAAAAGAAATCAAAGAAAGATAAATTAAAAAGGAAGGAGCAAGCAACGACCTCTAAAAGTAAATGGGTCATCTGCTCAAATCCACAAGAAGGAACAAAAGGATGATAAGTGTCACTTCTACAAAAAGTATGGATACTATCAGAAAGAATGCCTGAAATGCAAGGCATTCTTTGAAAAGAAAGATAAGCCTAGGGCTTTTATATGTTTTAAATCAAACCTAACAAAAGTTTCTTATAATACTTGGTGGATTGATACTGGTTGTACCACTCATATTTCTAATACGATGCAAGGATTCCTTACAATCCAAAATATAAATCTAAATGAAAACTTTGTCTTAATGGGAAACAGAGTCAAAGCTCCAGTTGAAGCCGTTAAAACTTATCGTTTGATTCTAGACACTGGATATCATTTAGACATTTTTTAAATACTTTATGTCCTTTCTATTTCTCATAATTTAGTCTCTTTATCCAAACTTGACTCAGTTGGATATTATTTTAAATTTAGAAATAGATGTTTCAGTTTATTTAAACACAATCATCTCATTGGTTTTGGTATTCTTTCTGATGGTTTGTACAAATTTAAGCTTGATAGTCTTTTCGCTGAGACATTATTGACCTTGCATCATAATGTTGGTACTAAACATAGTTTGGTAAATGAACAATCAGCTTACTTGTGGTATAAACGTTTGGGTTATATATCCAAAGAAAGAATTGAAAGATTAGTAAAGAATAAAATCCTTCATGGTTTGAATTTTACCAATCTTGAAATTTGTGTGGATTGTATTAAAGAAAAACACACAAAACACACAATCAAGAAAAGTACCACAACAAGTATACAGCTTCTTTAAATTATGCATACTGATATATGTGGGCCTTTTGATGTTTCATCTTTTGGTGAAGAAAAGTATTTTCTCATCTTTATTGATGATTTTTTATGTTATGGCTATGTCTATTTATTGCATGAAAAATCTCAATCGATAAATATTCTAAAAGTGTTTATCAATGAGGTTAAAAGACAACTATATAGAAAAGTAAAAATTGTTAGGTCTGACAGAGGTGGTGAATTTTTTAAAAAATATGATGAATATAGACAATGCCCTGGTCCATTCATCAAATTCCTTGAAACATATGTGCTCAATACATAATACCTGGAGCACCGAACAAAATAGTGTTGCAGAAAGGCATAATCAAACTCTAATGGATATGGTTAGGAGTATGTTAAGCAATTTATCATTACCCTTATTATTGTGAATGCATGCTTTAAAGAGTATTATGTATTTGCTAAATAGGGTTCCTAGTAAAGCAGTTTCAAACTGTGGATAGGTAGGAAACCCAGTTTGAGGCATTTATATGTTTGGGATTGCCCAGCGGAAGTAAGGATTTACAATTCAAATGAAAAATAATTAGACTCAAGAACAACAAGTGGTTTCTTTATTGATTGTCCAGAAAGATCAAAAGGGTATAAATTTTGTTATCCTAACCATAGTACAAAAATTGTTGAATCTGGAATTGCAAGGTTCATTGAGAATAGTGTAGTTAGTAAAAATTTGGAACCACGTAAAGTGAAAATCCAAATTAAGGTACAAGTTTCTTCACCTATAACTTCTTCTCAAGTTATTGTTTCTAGAGTTGTTGAACCTTTTAACAACTTTCAAGAACAACAAATCAATGATCAAACACCACAGAATGATAATATTACTAATGAACATGCAATAAATGAACCCAATGAAGTAACATTAAGAAGGTCTCAACGATAAAGATGTACTGCTATTTCTGATGATTATGTAGTTTATCTACAAGAATCAGATTTTGATTTGATTATTAATGATGATCCAGTTTCTTTTTTATAAGCCATGAAAAGTGCTAATTCATCTAAATGGTTAGATGCCATGAAAGATGAGTTAAAATCAATGGATCACAATAAAGTCTGGGATCTTGTTGAATTGTCTAAAGGTTGTAAAAGAGTTGGGTGTAAATGGGTCTTTAAGACCAAACGTGACTTAAATGGTAATATTCAACATTGTAAAGCTAGACTTGTTGCCAAAGGTTTTATGAAAAAATGTGGCATTGACTATAAATAGACTTTTTTTTAGTCTCTAAGGACTCATTTAGAATTATTATGGCACTGGTAGCTCATTATGATTTGGAGTTGCATCAAATGGATGTGAAAATTGCCTTTCTAAATGGAAGTTTGAATAAAGAGGTTTATATGGACCAACCTGAGAGCTTTTCATTTGAAGGAAAGGAACACATGGTGTGTAAATTGAAGAAGTCAATATACGAACTTAAGCAAGCTTCCCGACAATGGTATCTTAAGTTTAATGATACCATTACATCCTTTGTATTTAAAGAAAACACTATTGATCAGTGTACATATCTGAAGGTCAGTGGGAGCAAAATCATATTTTTGGTTCTGTATGTTGACATCTTGCTAGCTACTAATGACCTTGGCCTGTTATATGAGATCATGAATTTTCTTTCTAAGAACTTTGAAATGAAAGATATGGATGAGGCATCCTATGTGATTGAAATCAACATATTTCATGATAGATCATAAGGATTGTTAGGATTATCTCAGAAGGCATATATTAATAAAGTTCTTGAGAAATTCAACATGAACAAATGCTCTGCAAGTGTCATTCCAATTCAGAAGGAAAATAAATTCAGCCTTATACAATGTCCAAAGAATGAATTGGAACGCAAACAAATGGAACAAATTCCTTATGCATCAATTGTTGGAAGCTTGATGTATGCTCAGACATGTAATATCACTACAAGAAAATAGTAAAATAGTGACAAAAATTTTCATCACTATTCCGTCACAAATTGGGTTTAGTGATGGATTAGTGATGAAAATCTTGTCATCACTATTTTTGCCGTCACTAAATTTAGTGATGGAAAGAGCTCCGTCACAAAATAATAGAGACGGGATTTGTGACGAAATATTTCGTCAAAAATTTGTGACGGAACATATTTTCCATCACTAAATTTTGATGGATTAGTGACGAACTATTCCGTCAAAAATTTGTGACGGAACATATTTTTTGTCACTAAATTGTGACGGATTAGTGATGAACTATTTCGTCAAAAATTTATGATGGAACATATTTTCCGTCACTAAATTATGATGGATTAGTGACGAACTATCCATTACGCATTATTCCATCACTATTTTGTCACAAATATTTCATCACTATTCCATCACTTAAAAATTTAGTCACTAAAACTTTTGTCACTAGTCTGTCACTAATAGCGATGAATTAGTGATGAAAGAATCCATCAGTCATTCGTTATTATTCCATCACTAATCAATCACTAATATTTTCGTCACTAATCCATCACTACTATTTCTATCAGAAATCCATCACTAATCCATCATTAACCTAATAAAATTTCATCAAATTTTTATTCTTATAAATTTAAAATTATTTTAAATTATAATATATTTAATGCATTCTAATGAAATTTATAGATAAAAATTCAAATTTAAGAATAAAAAATGTATTTCATAAAATAAGATAAATATATATGTATACATCAACAATACTAATGTTTTATACATTAGACATTAAATTATTCCCTTCATCTGGCACTGCAACCAAATTTATTCCCTTCATCTCACTTTCCTTGGACAAGTTGGCCATCCATCTAGATTCCCTTTTGTATATGGATGCTCTTTGATGAGTGTGAAACAAGTTCATGAGCAGGACCTAATCAACCAGAAGCTCTGAAATGAACAGACCTTGAAGAAATTTCCAAAGAGGAATCCAGTGCTGCTCACAGTCTCAGGAGGTTTAGGAGGCAAGGGATTCTGCTTCACCTTCAAAGTTGTCAGACCAATTTGCCGATGCAATGAATCGATATTGGTCTTGGAATCAACCGGGTTGCTGGACATCTCAGAAAGGCAGAAAGTATCCACTGCTTTGCCACCAATTATCGATATACCTGCTCTCCTTATGCACAGGCTATTCTCTCGGAATATCCTAGTAATGTCTGAGAGAAGCCCAATCCTGTCCTCTGTCCTCAATTCCAATTCCAATCCCTGCAAAGATTCAGAGATTTAACTTAAGAAAACCAAATGAAAGCACTGCACATATATCATCATGGCTTGAAGTGAATTATACCTCCGAGGCTCGTCTCTCAATAGCTGCTTCAAGGCACTGAATCACACGCTACCTTTTAGCTCTGAGCTTATGGGGACCCCATCAAGATGCCTAATGTAGTATTCCTGCAGTCAAACAAAATGAAAACCTTCAGAGAAGCTGCATGGAAAAGAATTTAAAGTAACAAACGATATTGATATCGAGCATCAGCAAATGCAGTGTATTATCTGATAAGCTTCTTCCCTTCCAGTGTGGACTGTTCCATGGAACACAACATACTGCATGTCTGTGAGAGTACAAACAGTGTCAAACAAAAGCTTGGGCCGGTCCTTGGACCTCAATATAACTATGGTGTAATCCTTCTCAGTGCAGTCCATTATCACAACTTGAGACCTAGATTTCTCATCTTCCTCCACCGACATATTGATTCTTTCATGGTTCCGGTCGTCGAACATCATCTGATGCAGCCTCCTCTCTGTGTGGGTGAGACCAGTCGAGACCATCATCTTGGCAGTTCTTGAAGTGTTGTTCCATTTAAGAACATTGCAGAGGAGCTCCTTGATTGTGGAGAGCCTCCGAGGGTCCTCAATTGCACCCCTTTTGGACTCATCGGTGACACGAACCACTGCCGCAGCTCTGGTGTTGTGAGTCCATACCTCAGCTTTCACCACATTACAATTCAAATATGTGAGCACAGCACATATTTTAGAAAGTAGGCTAGGCCTATCAGTGCTTGTTAGCTCGATTGATGTGTGCTCTTTGGATGGCATTAGGCCAACCGAATTCCCGATTGTGGGGAAGAAGAAAGCATCCGATTCCAGGGACTGCAGAATAATTCAAACCAAAACAAGATAATTAGGTGATTGCCATTATAACCATATACTTGAATCTATTAGCAAGTAATATACTGAGTGAACTAGATCTATGCATCAAAAATCTAACATGAGAAGTCCTTAAATTACTAAATATCAGATATAGCTCTTTTAGACTTAAGAACTCAAAGCCCTAAACAAAGATTACAGGAAGCTTACTGTTTGCACGCAGGAGATGATCTCTTTGTCCCAAACTTTATTCCCATCATGATCAGTGACATTAAAGACTAAAACCATAACAACATTTAGCAAGCAAATTTCAGCATGTAGATAAGTCAAAGGACATCGAGTTTTTAATTTCTTCTATATTTGATATGGGACCAAGCCTTACCATCCATGAACCAACTCCCATCTGAGGATATGTAAGCTTTGGTGATGATAAGGTTCAAATCAATGAGGACTCGGACTACTTCTAGGAGAATTCCATGCTTGTTGACACTATGCACCTAAGATATGGAAGATCAAAGACAATAAGAAACAATACAGCAAACAAGAGCTCCACAAATAAACAATTTTAAGAGAAAACTTAACCATGATGTTGCAGAAGGTGCAGTATATGTTAAAGATGGTACTGTGAAGACATTCTCACCATATCCACTAGAACTGGATGGTAAGCTGCTCATAATTATAACAAAAAATAGAACTGGATGGTAACCCACGATGAAGCCGATAGCTATGGGTGCAATCACTCCAAGGTTGCCCTTCTTGGGATCCACCGCTGTAGCATAGACTGTGTACACTAGGCCGAAGGTCATGACGATCTCAAACACCAGAGCATTCCACATGCTCACATCGCAGTGGACAATGAGAAGGCTGAAGTTGTCTGCATAACAGCACAAATTTAATATTAGACTATCAGCCATTAAACCCATCGATCTGATCTTTACGCGAAATGATCTCCTGCTTACCAATCCTCCAGTGGCGAACTTGAGAAGCAAGCACGCAATGATCGATCCAAGCAACTGTGCAATCCAGTAGAGTATGCCTCTCAGCAGAGTGATTTTGCCACCGATTGTAATCCCCTAGATTTCGCAATTGCTCGTGAGAATTATCACGAGGTCAGATGATAGACTCCAGATAATTGAATTCCAGATATATCTTAATTGCTCGTGAGAGTTATCACGTGATCAGATGATATGATAGACTTTAGATATTTAAATATCATGTATATCTAATTACAGAGTCCCTTGATTTGGGGACTCTGCAATACCTATAAAAGATGGGTAGAACCCTCCTTCCCACCATACGTGGGTGCCCCCTTCTCATCATCTCCTCGTGCGGAGTTCTTCCCCGGCGTGCTTGTCTCTGGTAAGTCCTCTAACCATGCATGAGAGAGAGAGAGAGAGAGAGAATAAGTGAAAAAAAAAAAAAAAAAAAAAAAAAAAAAAAAAAAAAGGGAATCGAAGAGGAGGGAAGAGCCGGGTTACAGAACCCAGCCCTCCCCTTCTCTTCTCCGTGAAGATTGGTTCAGGCCCGGCGGCGTGCCCGCCGCCTCGCCGGGCCTGAGCCCCGGCCGACGACCCCACCGGCACCGGGGGCGGCGTCCGGTGGGGTGCCGGAGAACAGAGAGAGAGAGATGGGCGGAGGAGGGAGAAAGAATTACCTGTGACGAAACCGACCGGCGGTCCGACTCTTGGTTCGGGCCCGGCGGCGTGCTCGCCGCCTCGCCGGGCCTGGGCCTTGGTCGGAGACCTCCACCGGAGCCGGGCGTGCGTCCGGTGGAGGTCCGGCCGGCCATGGTGGCCGGCCGTGCCGTCGGCGTAATCCGTAAGCCGCGGAAAAGTGAGAGAGAAAGAGAGGGATCAGAGAGAAATTAGAGAGAGAGAGAGGAAGGGAAGGTTTCCTGCAGCAATGTCCGGCTTTGGTCCGGCCAATGGCGGCCGGACCGACGCCAATTTGGCCGGAATTGGCGCCGGCACCGTGGAAGACACGCGGAAGAAAAATTAGAAAGAAAGCCTTAAATTGATAAAATTGTAGAGAGAGAGAGGGTGGGAGAGGTTGGCCGCGGCGGCGGCCGGCCACGGTCCGGCCAACGGCGGCCGGACCGCCTCCGATTTGGCCGGCGGCGGCCCTGGCCGCCGGCATGCATCCGACTCCTCTGTTTCTTTTGAAACAGAGGAGCTGGGTTAAAAAAAAAAAAATATATTAATGGGCCGCTGGGCCGTTGGATGTTTGGGCCCTGTTGGGCCGTTTCTGAGCCCAGTTTGAGCAGCGTTTTGGGCCTTGTATCGGGCCGAGAATGATAAAATAAAAATATGGCCCGAATCAGGATTTATTCTAGTTTCTGGGAATAATTTATTTCCCTATTTGGGTGTATACATTGAGAGATATTCAAGCCCAAAGTTGGGCCCGTGAAGTGTTTGGGTAGGATTTAGAATTATTTTATAATTCAGATTTTAGGAATTTAATAATGAAAAATGATTATGTAGGTGCCCAGGAGTCCAATTAGCTGGGTTATCAAGTGAAATTCGTGTACTGAGGTAAGTAAGTCAAGTATTATAATTTTATTAATTATTAATTTATGAACTGTGAATTACAGTTAAATGTAATTATGCTAATTTGGCAAAATCATGTTATTACTATGATAATATGTAATCATGATAATGACAGTAAAACTTTATGTATCACCATGATTCACACATGACAGATTATCATATGACAGATGACAGATGACACACTGGTACCAGGACCCTTCCTCATAAGAGGGACATGATGTGTACATGACAGATGACAGATGACAGACACTGGTACCAGGACCCTTCCTCTTAGGGGATGTTTAAGAGGGCTACACATGATGTGTACATGACAGATGACAGATGACAGACACTGGTACCAGGACCCTTCCTCTTAGGGGATGTTTAAGAGGGCTACACATGATATGTAATGTAAAGAAAAATAATGACAGTATAAACAATGTAATTGTTATTGAATTAAGCTAATTGATCTGATGACATGAACCTAATGATAGCCTGATAAATGAAATTTTGAAATTATATTAGGCTTACTTATTGAGTGTGAGCTCATAAAATTCTCATAATGTTTTTCAGAGCCTCAGGAATGAAGATGGATAATTGAGATAGAAGGAGTTTCTATTAAGAAGACTTAGTTTTATCATTTTGATTTAGTTCAGATTTATTTGTAGGGCAGATAGCCCAAGACTGATAATTCTGGTTTGTAACAAATCATGGATATGGAATTTGCTTTATATTGATTTATGTGATAAGTTCAAGACGCCTTGCATGCCCGGCATGCGGCGGGTTGTCACCCTAGCTCAAATTTTTGGGTCTGGGGCGTGACAGCTTTAGTGGTATCAGAGCCAGGTTATGACATTAGGGACATATACATGATGACACTTTAGGCAAAACACTAGAGTGACATAGAGACAAATTATAAATTAAAGGAATCTCAGAAATTATGCTTTGAAAGCCTAACAAATAATGTTTACAGTGATATTAATTACAA